>BQMB01002318.1:600000-825502 GCA_027943415.1 Closterium sp. NIES-67
CCCCAAGAGGACGTGGGAGACAAGCAATGGAGAGATAGGGGAGATTTCCGGGAAGTAGAGGAGGGGGCAGTGTCGGGACAAGGGGTGAAAAGGAGGGATGGGCGGAATGAGGCAAGTCAAAGCTGTGTGCTTGTACAGGAGCCCAGGCGAATAATAGAATACAGATGGACGGGATATAGAGCAGGCGGCCACACGGGCATTGGCAAGATGCCTCCGTTTAGGGAACCATGGCAAGATGCTGCATGCCCATTGGTGGAAGAGACCACGTGTAGGGTGAGATGATGAAGGACGAATGGCTTCCGTCTTCCCAATCTCCCTTGGTGCGTCTCTTTTCTCTCCCTCACCGTCACAGTCGTGCTCTGCCCCAGCAGCAGGTAGCTCGCCCCCGCCCCAGCATACGCCACCAGAATCACAAACCGGCGCCCCATGCGGTCACTCCATAGGCCCTGAGAGGCAGGGATGGGAGGACAGCGGAGAGGGACGCGGCTTTGGGGCACAGGGTCACGGCTCAATTGACTAGCAGCAGCAAGTAGCTCGCCCCAGCATACGCCACCAGAATCACAAACCGAAGACCCATGCGGTCACTGGGGGACAGTGTTGAGCGCGTAGGGGGAGGGACGAGGGGAAAGGAAAGATGGCGTTGTGAGGCGGCTCAAGGGTATGGGGGGGGAGGGGCGAGGGGAAAGAGCAGCTAGAATCACAAACTGCCGCCCCATGCAGTCAACTACTAGCAGACCCCGAGAGAAGGGGGCGAGAAAACGGGGGGGAGCCTGGGAGTGGAAGTTGGAACAGCAAGCGAGGCACCTTACCCACCAGTTAAGGGAAGAATGAGAGCACAAGAGAAGGAGCGGAGTGCAGAAGAGGAGGTTTGCTAACGAAGAAGGGCCCAGTAACGAGTTGGACAATGCCGTAGGTGGATGAGAGGAAGCCGACCTGTAACGGGGACGTTCCTAACGCGGACAGAGGGTTCAGGGGCAGGGTGGGTCATCAGCAAGAGGGGTAAGAGAGAATGGTGGACCATCTACGGCAGAGCACCCTCTCGAATGTTCTTAACGAAAGGCTACCAGAGATTGCTCGACTGTCAATGCTCGGTCGACACGTTCGAAATGCCATTGAAAAGCCCATCGAAAAGTCGAGTTCTGGCACTGCTAGTCCTGATACTGCTACTGGCAGTAGATAGGCCTGATTTCATTTGCGAACCGTACCGAGCTCCTTAATAAGCGGCGTGACTAGCGGCATGGCCAAACCCACAGCAAAGAGATCTAGGAACACGACGACCAATATGATGACGCCACGTGGCACGCCTTGCCCTGATGTCGTCACCTCCCGCGTCGGCGCAGTGCCTCGTCTCCCCACTACCGTCTCCTGTCCGTCCCCGTACTCGATATTGCTTGTCCCTCCTTTCTCCATACGGCCAACTGCCCCGTCGCTCGTCATTTCGCCGTTACACATCCGCGATAGTAGCGCTTCGCTGCCGCTAAATTCGTCCACTTCTCTAATTTCACCCCCTTTCGTTGCCGCGGATCTCTCCGCCGCCCGCCATTTCTCCGCCAATAGCGCTTCCCCCTCTCCCTCGGGTTCCGCTTCCCCCACCCGCACCATTCGCGCTCACTGCTTGAACCGCACTGCCCCCATCCGCTGCGTCACCTACTTTGCAGACGAGTTCCTTGCTATAAGCCTATCGGATAACCGAAAAATACCATGACGAATTTGGGTCAGGGTTTGAGCACCGATTGGCACCACTGTGATAAAATCGTAACGGGCCACGAAGTATCAAGATTGAAAAGAAAAAGTTCTGAAGAGAATTTTGGCTGAAATATAGAGAATTGATTGAGAAAGTGTTGGCTGAACCATCACGCTTTACAGAACAGCATCTGGTTGCGGGCATCGCGTATGAGTGGCCAGAAACGCGTTTCACTGCCCCGCAGGAAGCGCTCGCTGCCTAGGGATTCGTGAGCAACCATCCCCGAGTGTCAACGTATATATATATATTATATATATATGTGTGTAGGCTAGGTCGGTGCACTACAAGTTATGGTTCTTACTGTAGAGAGGACAATCCACTTCTTGTATTTCTCTCTCTTCACTAGTCCAACTCTCTTTTCTCTCGCTACTTCTTCCTACCTAGCTAAACCCTCCTAACATGGTTTCAGAGCAGGTTTATCCTGCTGGACCTTCTCCTCACGCTTCCGCAGCGCACTCTCTCCTCTCCTCTCCCTTTCGCGCCGCCGTGGCGGCCTCGTCGCGCTGAAATGGCAGTCTCGATGCGCTGCCGTAGCGGCCTCGATGCGCTGCTGTGGCGGCCTCGTCGTGCTGCTGTGGCGGCTTCGACGTGCCAGCGCACGGGCGGCAGCTGCCAGAGCGCTGGATTAGCCCCAGCCTGCACGCCCGCACGCCAACCAGCTTGCCAGCCAGGGCGGCTCGCTAACAGGCGTCGCAGTCGAAGACCCGCCCCCCTCCTTCCCGCTGCAGCTGCTAGTGGTCTCGTGCCGTCCTCCCCCGTCGTCACAGAGTTGTGCCACACTGCCGGGTGCCTCGGGCGCCATCGCCGCCGCCGCTGTTGTCGCTGCTGCCGCTGCCCCCGCCAACGACGTCGCCGCTACGCACGCCGAGGGGTTGACCCGCTGTAGAATCCCACAGTTGCTTCTGGGTATGGGGTGCAGGGCTTAGAGGTGATGGGTGCGTGGTGCGCCATTTCCTGACTACTCATACCAGTGGATAGACTAGTAGAGCTGCCCTGGCCATTTGCCTCCGTGAGTAGCGCCTACCAAGCCTAGGAGGGGTGTCAACATATATATATTTTACATACAGTGATGGAAAATATTGTCCGGATATTTAGCATGATTTATCATTTTGAGGCGTTGTACTCAATAAAATTTTAAACCTTAGTCAAAGGTGGGCATACATTTTGAGAAGAGCACGTAGAGGACTCATTCAAGCCGTATAAAACTAGAGTAGTGTATTACAAGTTCCCAAAACACTAAAGATTATAATTTTTAACACACGTAGTGTTTTTCAAAAATTGTGTATTGTGAAAGCGAAACTGATTGTACTGAAGCGTTGGGCATCGTCGAAGCGCGCTACTCGCCCTTCTCCAACTACATATACGTGGGTTGGAGCTCATTTACCTCCACCCACGTCTCTCATTTTTCAAACGGCTCAGTCAACTTTCCCGCTCTAGCTTTTCTCCCGTTCAAGCTGGCTAAGACTAGAACTTTGCCTCGCGGCGAGTCTCCCTCGACTCTTCTCTCCGACATTTTTAAGTTTCACCGATCCGTCATGGCTCCGACTACGAATAATCGCGGCGAGTCCAACGTCGTCACCGGCCACCCCAATTCCGAGTCTACTCGCCAAGCCCCGGAAATTGCGGGCGACCGGCGCAACAAGCGTCGGGCAGAAGAAGGGGCAACCGCCCCAACTGGGGTTGACGTTCTGCTGGGAGGGGGCGAGGTCAACAGTCAGCTTGCTGACGCGCCCCCGCCCCCTTCTGAGCCACACGCGCAAGTGGCTGGGCAGAGCCAGCCACTCGCGCCTGACGCCGAGCAGCAGCACGCGCTAGCCCCGCAAGTGGCGGGCCCCTCTCGCCAGCGCAAAAGGGGGCGCGCGGCTGCCTCGTCTGACGTGCCGCCCACCCCGACATTGACCCCGGCGTTGACCCCTGCGCAGGTCAACGCGCTGCTGACGCTGTTACAGCAGCAGGCGACGAGTGTTACGGCCGCCGAAACTGCTCAACCTGCTGCTTCTGAATCTGCTAAAAAAGAACCTGCAAAAACAGAAAAGGCCACACGCGTAACCAAGACGCCACGCCTCGCTAAGGACGCCATCCCCAGCATCCCGCCTGCCCCGGCGGCCGACAACGACAGCGACGACTCCGACAATGACGCTGGTGAGGTCCCCGGCACTGCTGCAAATTCAATTCCCACGACACTTCGAAGTTCTCCAAGTCGAAGACGCCTCCGACTTCCGCACGGCCAAGCGTTTCAAGCTGTACCAGCAGAAGAGTTTGCTGACCTCAAGGCCTTTCAAGCAGGCCGTCGCTGACGTGGCCGCAATGGACCGCGCCGAGGGCGGATTTGCTCGAGGAAATCGCGGAGGCGGCCGCATGCCCATGCCATTCGTGCCAAAGCGTGGTCCGCCGCCTACGGGAGAATTCCGTGGCTTCCGAGGCACTTGCTTCCGCTGTGGCCAGCCGGGGCATGTGGCCAGCGGCTGCCCGGCAATTGGGCATGGTGGCCAAGGACCCGCACCAGTGGTGTAGGGGTCGGGCCATGGGCGCTTGCGCAAGTGGCGCAAGGCGCAAGGCACCCGGTGTGTGCGTAGGCCATTGGGCCCACCCCTTAGGGGCACGGGTGGCAGAGGGCCAGCCCTAGTGTAGGCCAATCAAAGGCCCTAGGATCAGAGCAAGGGAAGGGGAACATGCCCCCTCGGTCCCAAATGATAGCCCGACCTTGCAAGGCGGACTTTGCATGCCTAGGAGCATGTTGAGTAGAGATAAAGCTTGGTTAAAATAAGGAGCCACGGTCCTTCATTTTTTTTTTTCAGGTCTTGGTCCCCTAATATAACCAGAGAAAAGGGGGAGCAGCACCACAAGAGGCGCAGCAAAAAAAAAAAAAAAAAAAAAAAAAAAAAAGAGGTGGGGGGGGGATTGAGCACGGAACAGGGAAGCATAGTGGGTGGCTCAACCCCCGCTGCATGTCACGCAGCACCCCTGGCCAGAGAAGGAAGGCCATCAGGAACACCAATGGCCCGCCACTTACCCACACAGCGTTGCTCCTCGATTGGACATGCAAAAAAAAAAAAAAAAAAAAACAGAATTCAAGCATTATGCGAGCCTTTACAAGGCGCCTACCCTCCAACCCGGTGTGCTACACCCTGGACCCTAAGCATTACCCCCCCGTGGGCATACAGGAACAGCCACACCAGCCTCATCTAGGGTTGCCCACCCTGGCATTGGAAAAAAAAAAAAAAAAAAAAAAAAAAAAAAAAAAAACGAGTCACATAAGCATGCGCGCACGCACGCGGTATGGCCCACGAACGGGAACAGCAACACAACACCGCACGCATGCCACACAAGCACACAAGAGGTGGCTAGAAGAAAGACAAAAAAAAAAAAAAAAAAAAAAAACACGGGCGTTGAGTCTCAAAACCCAAGAAATGATAGCGCAAGCGAAGGCGGCAATAAGAGGGTAACATGCGTTCGCGAGTAGAAGCGCGGGTGAAGGCACAAGTTGTGGGAATACGAGGGCACCAAGGGAAGCAAACATCGGGGCTCAGGTTCGAACGCAAGCTCGGCATGCGTAGGCGTGCAAATCGACACACACGCAGGTCACGCCGCTCAGACCCGCTCAAAGCGCAGGCACCCACCGACCTAAGCATCTTGCTCGCATGTGGCACCTCAACCCGGCACGCCCTCCTCAGCCACTAGGCTTCACACTCCCCCCCCCCACGCTCTAGGTTTCCGGTAGGCATCAGCCCTGCAGATGAACTCAAGTATTCGTCCCTTGCGTCTCCTTGCATGATGGCACTCCCACAGGCACCAGACTTCGCGAATGTGCACACAACAGTGACCCCTACGAATACGCGGTTACTGACAAGATGGTCACCAAAATGCGCGGCCGCCTACGTACCACGTTCGCTTGGTGGAGCTCGTGGTGCACTAGCAGTTTCATCCTCTCAGTCATTGCCAAAGGATACTGGATGCCATGGAAACTCGGGCCGCCGCCGGCCTTTCACGATCGCAACCATGCCGGCGCACGCATCCACGAAGCATTCACGCGCACGGCCATCCTTGAACTCACCGAGACCGGCGCGGCCATCCAAATTCCTGCGGCGAAACTGAGATGCATAAGCCCACTCAACGTGGTCGAGCAGAAAGACAAGTGTCGCATGATTCTGGATCTCCGAAAGGTGAACGACGCAATAATCGTCCCCAAATTTAAATATGAGGGACTCAACCGCGTAGCGGACCTCGCCTGCCAAGGAGATTGGATGTTCTCCATCGACTTGAAATCAGGCTACCACCATGTCGACATCCACCCCTCGTGCTGGACGTTCCTCGGCTTTGAATTCGACGGGCGCACATACGCCTTCCGATCCTTGCCGTTCGGCCTCGCCACAGCACCATTCGTCCTCACGCAGCTCATTAAGCAATTAGCTCGGCGATGGCGGGAGCAGGGGGTCCGCGTGATACCCTACGTGGACGATATCCTCTTCCTGTGCCCGACCCAGGCACACGCTCAAGCTACGTGCCAACGAGTCGTTATCGATCTCAAGGCCACAGGGCTCGTACTCAACTCAAAAAAGTCAAAGCTGATACCAACACAGCACCTTCGGTTCCTTGGCGTAGAACTTGACACGCAGGCCGGCCGGTTCTCCATCGGCGAGGAGCGGCGAGCCACACTCAACGCCACCCTCCATGCCCTACTGCGCGCAAGCTCAGCTCAGCGGAAAGTCCCAGTCCGGCAACTGGCCCGAGTTACAGGCATGTTGGCATCGATGGCTGTCGCACTCGGCACCGCCACCCGAGCGTTCAGCCACGCCATGCTAGAAACAATCAACGACGCGCCGACATGGACCAGCATGGTCATCCTCTCCCCACCCGCCATCGAAGAGCTGAGATTCTGGATCCAAGAGTTCGACCGTTTCAACGGTGCCCCGTTCCATGTGCGGCACAGCTACGATGCTGTCATCCACGTAGACGCAAGTGCCCACAGCTGGGGTGCCACGCTGAACACATTCCCTGGAGCCGCGATAGAGGCCAGCGCGGCAATGCCCGGAGCCCTTCATCCAACCTCCAGCACACAAAGAGAGCTCGCCGGCGTCCTGTGGGCGCTACAGACGTACGCGCCTAGAATCCGGAAGAAACACGTGCTAGTGCGGGTGGACAACCAGGGCGTGTTCTTTATCCTTCGCAAAGGAGGTTCCCGAAGTCCCGACCTCACCACCATGTGCAAAGGCATCATCCAAAAATGCATGGAGTTCGAGATTCGGCTAATCATCGAATGGATCCCACGCGATCTGAATGGTCGCGCAGACGAGCTCTCCAAGCTAGTCGACCACGATGACTACTCGTTGAAGCTCCCATGGTTTCGCCTCCTCGAGCGTCGCTGGGGGCCCCACTCCATTGACCTATTCGCCAACCCCCAAAATGCACACCTGCCGCGTTTCTGCTCTAAGGTCCCCCACCCCGATGCTACAGCAGCCGACGCCTTCTCACTTGCCTGGACGGCTGAGAACAGCTTTGCATTCCCACCGCCCCAACTCATCCCCGCAGTACTCCATCACGCACAACGCACGAGCGCATCTCTCACCCTCATAGTCCCACACTGGCCTGGCGCAAGCTGGTGGCCGCTCCTCCAGCCCTCCCCTCCATCGTGGGACCCACACATCCAAGCACATATCCCCCTTACACACAGCAGCCAGTGTCTTACAGTCGGCACACATAGTCAAGCATTCTCAGGCACAGGATTACCCAACAGCACTATCGTCGCACTCCGCGTGATATTTGACTAACTAGACTCCCTCGCCTGTCCCCAGATCTGCTTCCAAAGCTCCAACATGACCTGCTTTCCATGCTCGCCCGCTCTCGTGC
Organism: Closterium sp. NIES-67; assembly: GCA_027943415.1. NCBI lineage: Eukaryota > Viridiplantae > Streptophyta > Zygnematophyceae > Desmidiales > Closteriaceae > Closterium > Closterium sp. NIES-67. Next base: position 607,592 of record BQMB01002318.1, read on the forward strand.
CGACTCGACCATCCGAACATACGAGCCTTACTGGGTGAAGTTCCGCGCCTTCTGCACGAAGGTCAACCTAACGTTCTTGCCGGCATCGGACATGACCCTCGCGCTCTACCTTGTGTATGTCATCCAACGCAAGGCCTCCTTGTCGGTGGTTCAGCTCACATGCTCCGCCGTGAGCTTTGCCCACAGGATGACAGGCTCAACATGCCCAACCACCGGCCCTTTCACCTCCCAAGTGCGCGACTTCGCGAAGCGACACTGCCTGCGCCCTAACAGGATTAAAGAGCCAGTCTCACTCCATCAGGTCCACGATATGGCAGCCTCCTTCCTATAGTCAACTAACCCGGCTGTGTTCCAAAAAGGACTGATCCCGATTCTCATGTACGCCGGTTTCTTGCGCTACTCGGACCTGGTGGCCATCGAATGGCAGGACATCCAATTTAAAGATGAAGCGATGTGGCTACTCATCCCCCACTCAAAAACCGACCAAGCCGGCCAAGGCACCTGGATCCCTATCGCGGCAAGCCCCGGACCCTTTTGTCCGGTCCAGGGCACCCAGAGGCTCATCCAACTCGCAGGATACAGCCTCCAGTCCTTGGGACCGCTCATCCGGGTCTTCGGACCCCACCTACCGAGCCACGGCACAGCCAGACCGCCCTCATACACCACAATCCGCAACTGGTGCAAGGAAGCCTTCGCGAAAATCGGTCTGGGAGAAGAGCACCTCGGCACCCACTCCTTTCGGAAAGGCGCGGCCACAGTTGCTGCCAACTCTGGGGTTCCTGACAGGATCTTCAAACGCCTGGGCCGTTGGCGTAGTGAAACCGCGAAAGAGATGTACGTCACGCCCGCGACCGATCATCTGGTTGGGGCGTCTCGACGCCTGCAAGACCCGGCGGCGGCACCATCCTCTGCACAACACGCTGAGGCACTTCTCCGCCACCGCAAGCCCCCACTGCACATGTCTCAACGACCCCACTTGAAATGAGAACGATGCCTATTGCAAAGGACAAGAAAGCAAGCTTTCTCAATCATGTACTAAGAACACATCCATACAGTTTGTTTCGAGGACATGCAACAAACAAGAAACCAGCTAAACGAGTACCTCGTCCAGCGTCGCTTTGCGCGAATCACCGCCCTGATCCTCCTTGGCATACTTTCGATGAGGTTTGAGCATACTTCCGCGGGAATCTTATCCCATTCCCCTTGCACCCTCTCCCACGACTCCAATTCTCTATAGGGAGGCTTTTCATACTTCGCCAGCTCCCTTTTCAAGTGGGCCCACAGGTGCTCTATCAGTTTAAGGTCCGGGGAGGAGGAGGGCCATTCAAGTCTTGTACCAGACATGACTTGTGCTTAGGGTTATTGCCGTGCTGGAAAATGACCTCTGAGGGGGGGAGGTTGTAAAACTCGATGGTATGAGAGAGTTCGTCTTGCAATATATTGCGATACAGTGGCCCATCCATCCTTCCATCGATCTTGCACATGAACCCCGCCCCCTCATACGTCATGCAACCCCACACCATCACATAGCCACCCCCATACTTAATTGTCTAGTGGATTTGGTGGCTCTAGAGGGTGCTGCCCTCACGAATCCAGGCGTACGCGCGTCTGTCGGAGTAGAAACGATTCATCTTCGTCTCATCAGACCATATCACGCGCTTCATGTCTTCCATCGTCCAGTCAGCGTGTGACCTCGCGAAATCCAACCGATTTCTAATGTTTTTCGTAGAGAGCCAGGGCTTCTTGGACTGCTGCAGCGCGACGAGCCCGACATATCGTAATGAGTTCCTTACGGTCCTTGAGTCTACAGTGAGATCGTGCTTCTCCTCCAACATTTTCGCAGCGTCTACGCTGGTTTTTCGCCTCCCGCTGGTAATCGCACGCACTATTCCGCGCTAGAGGCGAGCTGTAATTAAGCGTGGGTGACCTGCCATGGGCATCGTGGGGCGCACCTCATCGCGACTAGTCTCAGCGATCACCTTCAGACCGTAATCATGCACGGTACTTTTGCCTATGCCGAGCCCCTTGGCGATTTTCCTGGTCGACTCCCCATTGCGCAACATAATTAAGATACGAGCGCGCTACTTTTCATCTACCGGCTTGATCGCAATGTCGTCGTAGGTTCGCTTCTGGCCTAACTCCTATCCTAACGGTTGTCGCGTGAATTGGTGTTTGCCCTAAGTGGCGAGCGAAATTAGATCTAGACTGCCGCTCGGTATCAACTGTCCGGATCGACTGTCGATGAATAAATTGTAAGAAATAGAGTTGAAATGATTGATTAGGTAAGGAGCCCAAGGCTCTATAAGTACATGGCAAGGTGAGAGAGAATGGATGAAGGGGGGAATTGGAGGGAATCCCCATTGGGATCTCCGGAATCTCCAATTGGGTAATTGGAGATTAGGGGGATCACAATTGGGTGAGGTTGGGATTTGTGAGTACACCCCAACCCACTAGAACATTCATAACCTAAACTAGGATATAAAAGTACAAATATAAAAGTGGTATTTGTAGTCTATTTCTAACACACCCCCATAGACTGCAAACCCGGTCAAGGAGCACATAGCCCCATGGAACGGAGAAGGCGATGGTGGTCAGCCTTGCCGAGAGCCTTGGTAAAGAGGTCGGCGAGGTTGCAATCTGAGGCGATGTACCGTACCGTCAGCTGGTCACTCTGAACAAGATCTCGGATGAAGAAATGACGAAGTTCGATGTGCTTGGTGCGAGAGTGGAACACAGGATCCTTGGTGAGGTGAATGGCACTCTGGTTGTCACACCACAGGGTGGGCGACTGCTGGGGGTAGCCTAACTCAGCGAGGAGAAAGGAGAGCCAGCGTGCCTCTTGAGCAGCCATTGTGCCCGCGTAGAGCTCGGCCTCGCAGGACGACAGGGAGACTGCAGAGGACCGAGTGGAGCGCCAGCTGATGACTCCGCTACCAAGGGTGAAGCATTACCCTTGGGAGGAGCGTCTGTCAGTCTGGTCATCGGCCCATGAGGAGTCTGTGTATCCCTCGAGCTTGACTGGAGAGGTACCACCAAGAGTGAGGATGTGAGACTTGGTGGCTTGTAGATAGCGGAGGACCCTCTTGGCTGCAGACCAATGCGAGGCAGTGTAGCGTCTGGGGGAGACATACCGAGAGAGGACACTAACCGGGTAAGCCAAGTCTGGTCGAGTGCACATCATGGCATACATGAGTGAACCGACTAGTTCAGGGTATGGGTCCTTGCAGGCGTCAGGAGAAGGAATTGGAGGGGCCGTGAGCTGATGCTGTAGTGGGAGTGGAGTGGAGACAGAGTTACTGGAGTCCATGTCGAACCGCTTGAGAAGGTTGTCGATGTAGGACTCCTGGGAGAGGGTGATCGTGCAAGCCTGGCGGTCACGAGTGATCTCCATCCCCAGGTAGTTCTTGAGGTCACCGAGATCCTTCATGAGAAGGGCGGAGCTGAGAGCAGATTGGAGAGCTGCCATGTCGGCTGGATCTCTGGTGGCTAGAATGAATTCCTCGACGTAGACGAGGATATAGAAGGGCTCAGAAGAGTGACGAACAAAGAGACTGGAATCTGAGGCAGAGGGATGGAATTCAAGTGCGAGGAGGACTTCCTTCACCTTGTTGTGCCACTCACGAGGAGCCTGCTTGAGGCCATACACTGGGCGCTTCAGCTTCCATACTGTGTTGGCAGGGTAAGTGCCAGGAAATCCCAGTGGGCATTCCATGTGAACATCCTCCTTGAGCTGGCCTTGGAGAAAGGCGGAGGAGGCATCCATGGACTTGATCTCGAAGTTGCCGCGAACGGCTATATCAAGAAGAGCGCGCACAATCGGGAGCTTGGCCGTGGGCGAGAATGTTTCGAAGAAGTCGAGATACCCCTTCTGGGTGAAACCCTTCGCCACATATCGTGCCTTGAACAGTGGAGCTTTGCCTGGGAGTTGTTTGACTCGGAAGATCCATTTTCCGCCAACGATGTTGACACCGGAAGGGGGAAGAACATTGTCAAAGCTGTTGTTGCGAATGAGCGCCTCGTTCTCCACATCCATTGCTGCCTTCCACTCCTTCTTATAAGGCCCCGAGAGAGCTTCCTATTTTGTGCGAGGAGTCGGAATGGTCGGGTTCTCGGTGAAGTTGAGGGAAGGGCAGTCAGTAATGTCCGGAAAGATGTGAGAGAGAAATTGGCAGACCGCGTGAAGGTCAAACAGCTCCTCATGCCTGTCCTCCAGAAGTGCACGGGAGGGAATACCAATGGAGGGGACATCACCCCCGGCAGGAGGAGGCGGGGTGACCGAACACCGGATGGAGAAGGCGGCTGGTCCCCAGGCGAGAGGCGGAGCCGGTCCCTTGGAACGAGTGCGACTAGAGACCGGAGACGAAGGCGGCTGCGGTGGGACCGGAGGGACTGAGTGCCTCCGATAGGAGACTGGTGAGACGGGCTCGACGTGCGGGGAAGGCGGAGCAGGAGGAGGTGCCACTGCGGAGGATACTGGGGAGGCCACGTGAGACACGCCGGACGGAGAAGGCCCCGGAGAAGGGGCAGCGGCCGGAGGTGGGGCATCGTAGTCTGCCCAAACAAGCATTGGGGGAGGTGGAGGAGGCTCGCCCGTGGTTGCAGAGTAGAATGGGCGTGTCTCATCGAAGACGACATCACGGCTGCGAATCAGCTGTCTGGTGATGAGGTTGAGGAATAAGTAGTCTAGGGAGTCGGAGTTGTGCCCCAGGTACATGCAGGTCTGGATTTTGGGACCAAGCTTGCCACCTTGCTTCCTGCGTGTGTGGGGGCTGAGCAACACATACGCAGTACACCCCCAGACGCGTAGAGAGCGGACGAAAGGCGTGACCCCAAGCCAGAGAGCGGTCGGTGTGGTGTCGGGCCAGTGGGGATGCGGATAAAGATTGTAGAGGAGTGCCGCATGGAAGAGGGCATATCCCCATAGTGACCGTGGTGCGTTGGCGTGACTGAGGAGGCAGCGAGCGATCTGAACCAAGGTGTGGTTGTGGCTCTCTGCAATGCCGTTCTGCTGCGGGCTTTTGGGGAGCGTGAAGGTTTGCCGAATCCCTTGGGCCGCACAGAAGTTATCGAGTTTGCCATTGTGAAATTCTCCCCCGCCATTAGAACGGAGGCACTTCAGAGGAGTGCCGAACGTGACTTGAGCCTGGCGCACCCACGCCATAATGACATCAGGTGCCTCCGCCTTGGTATGCAGGAGGTGCACAGAAACATACCGCGAGTGGTCATCGAATAGTGTAAGAAAGTACCGATAACCGCCTCGGGATGCGACTGGAGCTGGGCCCCAGACATCCATGTGCACTAGGTCCAGCGGAGCAGCTGCGACGGATGGGGAGGAAGGGTGCGGCTGCTGCCTGAGCTTGCTCTTGGTGCAGTCCAGGCAGGTGGGTGCAGGTGAGTCTGTTGGTGGAGAAAGCGCCGACGGGAGGCCAAGAAGAAGTTTCTTGGAAGCGATGTCGTCAAGTGTACGGAAGTTGGGGTGACCCAAGCGATGGTGGTAGAGGATGGTTGGGTTGGCGAAGCTGCGACAGGAACACGGAATGGTGCTGGCAGCTTGCGCTTGGGAGAGGGCGGCGAGAGGTGCAGGTGAACGCAGCGTGTAGAGCTTGTTGCTGTTGAGTGTGAAGCGTGCTAGGAGCTTGTTGGACCTAGGGTCGAGGAGGTCACAGTGATCCGAGTGTGCTGGGAAGATCGTGGTGACGGCTGCCCGTTGGAGCTCGTGTTGGGCCACGAGACTGTGGCGTAGTGTGGGAACACACATGCCATTCACACTGCCCGAAGGAAAAGCTGGGCACGGAACTGTGGAGGAGCCCTTGGCGTGTGTTGTGAAACTGGAGTCTGCTCCTAGTAGACGGATTGGTGTCTCGTATGGCTTGAAGGAGTGTTCTTCTTTGAGAACCGTGTGAGTGGCCCCACGGTCGAGGGTGAACTCTATTGTGGCTGAACTCTATTGTGGCTGAGGTGCTTTGTGAGCCAGGATACTACGAATTCGTCTCATTATTCATGGCAGTGCCAGGGAACAACATGTTCAGGCGCACATCAGCAGGTGCAGCCACAACAGCCTGCACGGATTCGTGCGCTTCGACTTGATTGACTTGGCGAGGAGCACGATTGACCATCCAGCTTAGCGACTTCGAGGCGGTCCCATTGACGGCATACCATTCGTCATCCTTCTTCTTAAAGCAGGAGGCAAGGCCGTGGTTGGTGCCGCCAAACACCTGGCCGGCACGAGGGCCGCGCTTGATGACGTAGGGACACGAGGGGAAGCGGTTGCGCTGGAACGGTGCCGAAGCGGCATAGGCATGAGGCACGGGAGCGCGGATTGCATTGGCCTTGGATTGAGCGCTGTTGTCCTTTTCGGCAGAAAGGAGCGCAGATGAGACCTTGGCAAATGTGAGGTCTGCAGGAGCAAGGCCCAAGAGCATCTTGCGTGTGACTTCGTATGCCGGAGTGAGGCCGACTAGGAGAGCGGCTGCAGGGGCTTGCTCGGGGAAGACTATCCCCAACTGTTTGAGTTCACCATGAATGGACTACACCTTGGTGACATAGTCCGCCATGCCTGGCGAGTTCTCGAGCCGCACTTGGAACATGCTGGGGATGAGTATAGCAACTCCCACTGCGGTCTTGTTCAGGAAGCGGTCTTCGAGGTAGAGCCAAATGGCGTTGGCAGACGGGTAGTTGTGGTAGGTTTCGACGAGTTCAGGAGGAGTGGTGCCCATGAAGACACTAATGACCGCACCATCGGTCTTCTCCCAATTCTTGTACTTGAGCAGTGCAGCAGCATAAACTGCTTCGGCGGCGGCATTAGCTGGATCGGCGGAGCTCTCGGGTTTAGGGGGCTCTTTGCCATCACCGATGTTGAGAAGGACGTTGGTGAGCTCGAGCCCCTTCACCTCACGACTGAGGAGGTGCTTGTCGACACCATAGCGCCAAGCCTTGTAGTTGGAGCATGTACCGTCCGGCTCAAGACGAAGGAGCGGGATCGGATTGGCGAGTGAAGTGGTTGAGTAAGCCATTGTCGGTGTGCAGCGCGGCACTTCTGGAAATTGGTCGACGAGAATTGCTGTAAATCACTCTTGAAACTGAATCTGAGACTATGTCTAACCCCGGACCCACACACCCCCCCACACACCCCAGGCTCTGTCCCGCAGCTACACAGCTCCGCAACCAGCTCCGCAACCAGCTCCGCAACCAGCCCCGCTCCGCTTCAACCTGTGTTCCTGCTCTTGCTTGACGCGAGATGTTCGTGGAGGCGATTTTGCGATGGGAGTTCGCCTATTCTGGCGGGGTCTGAGGGGAAACTCGAGAACGAGTTTTAAGAGATGGTCGAAATTGAGATTCGACCAAGGAGAGCCGAGGAGGAAATTGACGATGAGAAGCGTGAAAGCTTCAAAGATGAGAAATTCAACGAGGTCGAGCGCGAAGGCGGTCGACGATGAGAGGCGCGACTGCATAGTGGAGCACGTCGAAATTCCGACGACTCGAGACGAATGTCGCGACGATGAAGTGCGCGTAACGCGGGCACGTTAAGATTAGGACCTTGATCCGCGTGTGCGGATAGGTCGCTTTGATACCATGTAAGAAATAGAGTTGAAATGATTGATTAGGTAAGGAGCCCAAGGCTCTATAAGTACATGGCAAGGTGAGAGAAAATGGATGAAGGAGGGAATTGGAGGGAATCCCCATTGGGATCTTCGGAATCTCCAATTGGGTAATTGGAGATTGGGGGGATCACAATTGGGTGAGGTTGGGATTTGTGAGTACACCCCAACCCACTAGAATATTCATAACCTAAACTAGGATATAAAAGTACAAATATAAAAGTGGTATTTGCAGTCTATTTCTAACATAAATCTCATCCCCGCTTATTGGATGAATGACAAGCGTGCCAAGCTACGCATGGTGGAAGAATTCACTTCGAGCTTGTAACAGTCATAAAAAAAATGGACAACCCACTTCTTGTATCTCTCTCTTTTCACGAGTCCAACTCTTTTTTTTTCTCGCTATTTCTTCCTACCTAGCTAGACCCTCCTTTTAACACCAAGCTCTAGTCTCGAGTGTTTCCAGCGCCTTCCGTTTGGCTGAAAAGTACATTCATTTGTTCGGCGAACTTTCTGAAGTGTACAGGTCATATGCGACTAGTGCAACGACGACTCGGGCAATCATTCGCTAGGTGCAAACTCCACATACACAAGTAAACATGAAACCTGTCAATCAGGCATCGTATAAGCATGCTTACATTTAATGTTGGGCATCCAATTATTTTCATTCCTAGAACGAATGCTGTCCGCGGAGAGGTCGACGACCCACGGCGATCGCCCTGAGATTTGAATGCGCCAGGCAAGACGTGGGAATCCATTTGGCTTACCAACCGAACAGAATCCACGCCCAATCAGAGCGTGCCACTTAGCATGCATCCATTGTCAACATGTGCCCAACGGAAGTGGAAAGCCTCGGGGTGGGCGTATTTACCTCCACCAAGTTACAATCCCTGTAGCGCTCAGTGCATCATCGAGATGGCCCCCGTTCATTTGCATCGTTATTGTTGCAACCAAGGATATTCTATACGTGGATGAAACTTGGCTATGCGGCACATGCAAAAAATGGGCGACGTGCATACATGGACATGGTTGGCGCAAAAGAGAGGCTCCCCGCCCCTCTACAGTACAGAAGCGATAATGTTCCTACAACCTCGTAAGCATTCTAAACAAATTTGCCAGGGTCGCACAGGGGTATTCGCTACGTGCAATTTTCTATATCCTCGGAGCTTGAAGTAGTAGAATACGACATGTAGGACGAAAAAATAACCGAACAATATTTCATTTTACTCTCTCTCCTGTGCACTATACTTGAAGCACAATCTTGAAGGGTGAGGCATCGTCCACCAATTACTCCCCATCATTACGCGTTCACAGTAGTACACACAACTACTACTCGCAATGCGTGGAATCCGCTAGCAGAACTCGCGGCGTTAGCAAGGGGAACCCAAGTATGTCTCTCGTTGTACGCGTCTCTTGTTCCTTTGACCCGCACCGCACTGCGTGAGGTGCGAACCACGGAGCAAACTTCAACTTTTGGAGCATGTGCGAATCGTGTGTTTACTCGCCTACCCGATGCGGCACCCCAGGAAAAGAAGAAGAAGAAGAAGAAGAAGAAGAAGAAGAAGAAGAAGAAGAAGAAGAAGAAGAAGAAGAAGAAGAAGAAGAAGAAGAAGAAGAAGAAGAAGAAGAAGAAGAAGAAGAAGAAGAAGAAGAAGAAGAAGAAGAAGAAGAAGAAGAAGAAGAAGAAGAAGAAGAAGAAGAAGAAAGCTTCGTAGTGAGGGCCGCGAACATGGCCCTCGCTAGCCCTTTTCCACCTTCTAAGCGACCAGACGGACGGGATTCTGGTTTCTGATTTCCCAGACGATGTAAATACAAGGTCTAAAATTCCAGACGAGTCGATGAATACTTTCTATTTGCCCCCGACCGTCCACCCCCCTACTTTAGTGATTTCACGCTCGTAAACAATGGTGACGAAACCAGGTTGGTAGAAGAAGTGGTTCGTGATTGCAGGGAAAAATTGTTGCATGGGGAGGAAAAGAATTGGGGAGGCGGGCGAATCTCGATGGGGCAAGATCAGCCGCACTCACATTATGCCAGAGCAAAAAATAATTTTGGCTCACTCTTGTAAAACTCTTTTTCATGCAAGCGAAAAAATATAAACCCCAGGGAAACGTGGTTGTCATTCGGAAAGCATAAACCCTAAACTTGTTTCGGGCAACAAAAGCCAAGGATATGATAGGCCATCCCTAGAGTGAGCCAAGGATTGGTCATCCCTAAAGTGAGCCAAACTGAATGCGTTCTCTGGCATAATGTGAGTCTTCGTGGTGATTCTTGAATCTCGATTGCATGATTGCATGGGGAGAAGAGATCAATTTGCATTAGGTACATTGGCAGGGGCGACAAAAATGCATCAAGTGCTTAGCTCGTTTAGTGTTTGTGCCTCGAGTCTGTATTTATACAGAAGGATCGGGTCTGAGTCGCACAACGTATAACGAGATCACATTCTCGCCATTTCCGCAAGGGTTTCCGCAGGCTCCATTTTTTTTTTTTTTTTTTCAGCATCCCATGACATTAAGGCACTAACTATGACCACTAGTACAAGTAACCAATGTAAGTCCTTGTAGGCCAATACTAAATTATGTTTGAGAGATATTACGTACAATATACCAAGTTGTGATAACATTTTTGTATTGGCACACAATTATTTAAATGTATAAAATTATTATGGTAATCATCTAAAGCACATTATTAATGCAATTACTACATTCCTATCAGTGTTTAGATAAAATGATAATCTTACCTACTAATGGTTGAATAACTAACTTTTAAAATATTACGCTTTGGGCTCCGGGGACTCAATATCTGAGAGTACGCCATATGCTTTTTGATTCGAATACATATTTGTGTTTTCTTTATTGAAGCATCCATCCAAAGTCATATCAATATTAGTAATTTTATTAGGTTCTTATTATGAGAGCGTCATGTATTTATGATTTATTTATGCCATTTCTCCCCAGTTGAATAGTTACAATAGTTTTCCGGTAAATAGTTTCGTTGTGTTCATTACTAAAACATGTAATTGCGATAGTCGTCAGGAACGTAAAAGGGATACAAAGAGGTGTGGAGGGCAGTGAGCCGGCAGAGACTGGCAGTCCAACGGTCAGTCATGTGCCCTTGGTGTCACTTGACAACCAGGGGTCAAAACTGGTTGTGAGGCACCCTTAGGAATCTGGCAGGACCTCAGATAGGATTCTAGGCATCCTGAGCCCTCAGGTTTGGCTCTGCCAAAAGCGTGCAGCAGACAGGGTTAGAAGACCCATAGCTCACTGATTTGTCAGGGTGCTTTACGATCATCAAACAGTGCTCTCAGGGTATACTTCGCGTTTAGGGGGAACGTTGTTTATTTGCACAAGAACTCAACTGAAAAGTATATTAGCATGAATATGCAACTGCTGGTGGTGCTGCTGCTGCTGCAGCACAATACAAGGCTCACACATCAGAACAGAACCCACTACTAGTGGCGCTATCCTCCTCTACCTCCCGCTCCTCTTGAGACAGGTCCACCACTTCCTTCTCCTTGCCCTTGGCAGTGTGGGAATTTGGTCCTAAATAGATCTGAGCAGCCATTGCAAGGTTTGTAACATGTAGAGCTTGGTCCCAAGACACCAGTGATAACCTACAAGCGGCGGAATGGTCTGGCGGGTAAGATAGGCAGGGAAGAAGGATAACTGAGGAGAAGGGAAGAAAGGGGAGAAGCACGACAAACGCCTACAGAGTCAAAGGTGAGACGCCTACAGGCTTACTCCCATTAGTTGTTTACTTCTTGTGCCCTAATGGCAATGGCATGACCCCGGACGCTTACGTTCAGGGTAAGTTTCAAGGAACCTCACTCGACATACTCTAGGGTAAAGTGTCAAAGCCTGATATCCATCGAACCACTATAAGCAACTTACGTGGGTCAGGCGAATGTTGAAAAAGGCTGCATATTGGCAAGTTGGGAGGGTGACACATAGAGGCACGGGAGATACTGTCCACCACACTCTGTAATCACCCCATGCATTGGTGGGGTGCAGAAGCACAATCAGCTTGAATTGACGTCCCTCTGCTAGCTACCTTGCTTTGAGATGCCTAAAGAAAAGGAGGCATGGGATATAACCCACCACATTCTGGTATCACCCATTGCATTGGTGGGTCACTGCAGCACCATCAGCTTCAATGCACATTCTTCTGCTACCGTGCCTTGAGACGCCTCTAATAAAGGAGGCACCGGATGCAACCCACCACATTCTAGAATCACCCCATGCATTGGAGGGCATTGTAGCACCATCATCTTCAATGCAGGCCCTTCTGCCACCTTCCCGTTCATTCCCGCAGGTATACATCCCCACTCCCTCCTCTTCCCCATGCTTATCTTCCTTTCTCCCTCCTCAACCCCCCCTCCATCCCTTGCAAGCCTGTTCCGCCCCACTCCCCCGCCTCGCGCCTTGCTCCGAAGTCAAGTCCACAGGGGCATCTAGGGCTATACGCTCATCCGTAACCCAAGCGCCAGAGACAAGGCATCCCTTGCTGCTTGCCTGCTCTCTCCCACCCTTCCCTCTGTCCCTCCCCCCATGCTCACCCGTCAAGTCCACAGTCGCACCTATCAGCTACATGCCTGTCTAAGACCCGAATGCAAGAGGCAGCACCCGGCATGTTCAGGTCGACTCAAACCACACCATCCCTCGCCATCCCTCACCGTCCCAGTGTGTTGTCAGACAAATCAAAACACGACATCCCTCACTCCCCTCCCTTCCCTCCCTCCTTCCATGCACCGACGTCAATTCCACCGTCTCCTCTTTCAGCTACACGCTCATCCAAGACCCAAGCGCCAGGGACAAGGCATCCCAGCCCTACACCTTCTGCCTTAGCCTCCATGCTTGCACGCCGTTACCCATTGTTGCTTCCCCTCCTTTCCAGGTGCTCATCAACAGTGCTTTCCTTTATTTTCCTTTCCCTGCGTCGTCACGAAGGTAGCGTTACCAGACGCTTGCATTTTGAGGTTTTTGCATCCAAGGCTCCGTCTGAATCCTCGCTTCCGCAATCAATGACAAATTTCTCCCTCCGTCAGGCCTTGATTTCCTGTTTCTGCTTCTCCTCCTTTCGTAGAGTCCAAACCCTAATCGTGCAACCCTAAGGGCGGATCCCAATAGTTCACGTTCTATTCATTTCGTTAAAAGTAACCTGATTTTAACAAGTAACACCTTGTTTAAGGTTTCGCCAGGACACGTATGAAATATTGACGTAACCTGGGACACCCTTCACATGCGTCGGGCCATGTACCAGATTTCGGATTGCAAACGTAAAAAAGCCGGAAGGTGCAAGATTCGGGGACGGGGTTCCAAGTGTGTCGCGCCTGGATATCGCCCCGCTGGCGATGGCAAAAACCAGGCGACGTCGCGAATACATATGCGCGCGCGACGCCATACCGCATCCGCAACCGAACGCGCCATTAGTTGGACCACTATGCGCCGATGTTTTGTCACGCTCGCAAGTACCTAAGTGAGGAAAGATTCCCCCGCTTGTTGATTGGCCCCCCAGGCTCGCCGCTGCCAATGTTTGCAAAAGCGGGATGGGTTTCCCCGCCTGCTGTCTTTTGCGCGGTGTGCAAAACTTATGTTTCGCGCAGGCTTACATTTGGTAACTGCTTTTTGGGCTGTTGCGCGCAGCTCAGCTTTTTCACATGTGGACAATTGGCGCCCCCCTTGTGCGCCACGTGTGAACAGGGACACAATTACAAAGATTTACGGAATCGGAATCGTTTCAGGGATTTGTACCAGGATTCATAAAATCGTGTCCCGTACCCCGAAATGAACTATTGGGACCCCCCCTAATTGTTCTGTAAGGGATGGCGACACCACAGATGGAAGCAGAGGATTTCGTAGAGTTAACGGAGGAGCGTCTGTCAGTCAATAAGTACGTCGATTTGTTCAGGGATCTGGGGGCTGGAGTGATCTTGACGTTTCTCGGGACCACGCGCGACTCGTTTGAAGACAGGGTCGTGACTCGGCTCGAGTACGAGGCTTACAATGAGATGGCGATCAGGCAAGTGTACAATCCCTCCGCACATTCTCCGTGGTGCTCCTGCTCCCCCGCACCCCCGTTTCCCCCTCCCCACCTTCTCTCCCCCCCCTCCCCCCCCCCCCCCCCCACCTTCCACCCCCCCTTTTTCGCGCCAATCACTTTCCGCCGTAACCTTCTAGTGCTCCTAGTCAGCCCTCCCACCAGGTAAGGCAAAGGATGCTGCTGGCTTGCTGTAACTGAGAGACATGGGCGAGTGAAGGTCTTGATGGAGCCAAATGACACCAGTGCCAACTGAGTCGCTACCTACAACCCTCCCACCAGGTAGGCCACCAGTCAACCCACCCACTTTCGGGTGGTATCTTGACGGAATCGCTGTGCCACTAGGAGGCGTGGGTGGGTATGAAGGGTGAGTAAAAGTGCTGATAAAGCCAAGAGATAGTGCCACTCAGTGGGTCGCCACCTACAGCCCTTCCACCAGGTAGGCCACTTGTCTTACAGCCCAGGGTGTTACCCGGGGTGTGGGGTGACATGGACGGGTGTTGCTGGTGCAACCCTATGGCTTGCACTCGGCTTGTCATCCTCGTTTATGTGTGTGCATGCATGTCATGGAATGACTTGTGAGTCTATGTCATTGCTATCTACTACTTGTGTAGAATGGTGTATCACAATGTGGTTTGTGTCGGTCAAGACATTAGCGAGTTTTCACAACTCCCATGTCAAGTCATCGTTTGCGCGTCGCATTTGTTTTTCTATTTTGTCGAGTGTGAAGTGTCCATCATGTCGCAGGTGTGTGCAGCAAGCCCTCATCAACTCAAGAAGAATTTATCTTGCAGACTCAAGACCAAGAGCTCAAGATTTCAAACCCAGGGGACGCGGATAAATATTCAAATAGTGAAAATAGTAATGCTACTTCGTGTAGTGTTACATTTCACTTGGTGTAGCCCGTTGTTGGGTTTGTGTCGAGATACTTCGTGGTTGGGGACTCTGTGCTGGTGTACCACCAATATGGACCTCGGCTCTTGGGGCATGTAGAGGCTGGGAACCATCTAAATCTCGATTCTTCTTGCTAAGTTTGTACTTCTAATACTATAGTGGCTGCAATACCTCCTGCCAGTCAAACCGCCATAGCGTCGTCAAATCTTCATGGAATTTCATGATTCAACCTGCTGCGGATAGGTGACAGCAACGCACTCCAGATCCAATTTACATATGACTGTTTGAGGCTCAGATATGATCGGCATCAATATTTGAAGCTGTCTGACAAGTTCAACGGTGACAACTTTGCTGAGTGGTCCTTCACGATGGAGAACATCTTTGACCACTATAATCTGGTGGAGGTGATGGAAGGAACGGGGAAGCGTCATGAGAACGACCCGGAGAAGAGCCGGTGGGTGTGGAAGAACGCACACGGCTATCTTCTACTTGGGCAAGCTTTGGGGAGCAGTCAAATCCGTCACATCAAGCCTTTTCAGCGTGAACCAGCAAAGGGACCAAAGGCATGGGCTGCTCTCAAGGGTGTACACGCTCCTGCAAAAACGGCGGTGGCTGTGGTTCTGGAGCGGCAAATGGTGGCACTTCGAATTGACGAAGGCGAACCGGTAGAGGAAGGAGTGCCGAAATTCTTCGACTTGTTGACACGACTCGAAGGAGCTGACCTGAACTACAGTGACCTTCAAAAGAAGACCAAGCTGCTGGCCTTACTTCCGGACTCATGGTCATCGCTCATCATCAACCTAAATCGAGATCTGCCCCGTCTCTCCCTCGAAGATGTGAAGCGGGAAATCTTACAAGAAGATTTCCACCGTCGCGGATTGGCGGGTCCTAATGGTGCCAGAGTCGCAAGCATGGGCCGTGGGCACGGCCGTGGAAGCGGCAGAGGGCGAGGAGGCAGATTTGGGAACATCGACATATGCATAGACATACCGTTGCGCAGGCCGTTGCGGGACATTTGCGCGTCTTCACAAAGGCCTCCAGGGCCATGGATGTGGACAATGACACGGACCTCGTGCGACAAGGGTACGAGGTGGTTGTCCCTGGCGCGCTGACCCACCTGTGAGAGAAGATGGTGGCTGCCGATGTGCAGGGCATCTTCATCCAGGTGACTACCCACTGCAGGAATCGCGGCTTGTGGTCCATGCCTTCCTGTCTATCCACACAGGATGGCAGCATGCCCACGGCAGCACGCCTAGAGAAAAAGGCCCTGGGCTGCACTTCAAGGGCAGCATGACCTGGGCTGCACGCCAAGAGCAGCATGACCTTGGGGCAGCAGTCCAAGGGCAGCATGCACTTGACAGCACGCCAAGGGCTGCATGACCTCGGGGCTGCATGACCTTGGGGCTGCACGCCAAGGGCAGCATGCAATTGACAGCACACCAAGGGAGCTTGCCCATAACAGCACGCCAAGGGCAGCGTGACCTTGGGGCAGAAGTCCAAGGGCAGCCTGCCCTGGGCAGTACGCCATGGGGAGCATGCCCATAACAGCACGCCAAGGGCAGCATGTGAGGGCAGCCCGCCAAGGGCAGCATGCCCATGACAGCACGACAAGGGATCCGGTGACCATGGCAGCACGCCAAGGGATCCGGTGCCCATGGCAGCACGCCAAGGGATCCGGTGCCCATGGCAGCACGTCGAGGGCAGCATGCCCTGGGCAGAACGCCAAGGGCAGCACGACCTTGGGGCAGCACGCCAAGGGCAGCATGCCCTGGGCAGCACGCCAGGGGCAGCACGACCTTGGGGCGGCACGCCAAGGGCAGCATGACCTTGGGACAGCACTCCCAGGGCAGCATGCCCTTGACAGCACGCCGATGATCGCAAGCCCATGGCAGCATCCCTTGGGCCGCTTGACAACGTAGCACGCCCAGGGCTGCATGCCATGTGCAGCACGCCAAGGGCTGCACGCCATGGGAAGCACGCCAAGGGCTGCATGCCATGGGCAGCACGCCAAGGGCTCCATGCCATGGGAAGCACGCCAAGGGCTGCATGCCATGGGAAGCACGCCAAAGGCTGCATGCCATGGGAAGCACGCCAAGGGCTGCATGCCATGGGAAGCACGACAAGGTATGCATGCCATGTGCAGCACGCCAGGGCTGCATGCCATGGGTAGCACCCCCAGGGCTGCATGCCATGGGCAGCACGCCGAGGGCTGCATGCCATGGGCAGCACGCCAAGGGCTGCATGCCATGTGCAGCACGCCAGGGGCTACAAGTTGGGGGCAGCGCGCCAAGGGCTGCATGCCATGGGCAGCACGCCAGGCCCAACACTGAACGACCTTGGGGCAGCAGACCAATGGCAGCACGCCCAGGGCAGCACGCCGTGGGCAGCATGACCTTGGGGCAGCACGTCAAGGGCAGCATGCTCCGGGAAGCGCGCCAAGGGGAGCATGCCCATAACAGTACGCCAAGGGAAGCATGCCGAGGGCCGGCCGCCAAGGGCCGCATGCCCATAGCCCCACGCCAAGGGCAGCATGTGTTCGGGGAGGCACGCCAAGGGCACCATGCACTGCGCACCTCGTGCGGGGCTGCACGCACTGGTCCTCCAGCCAAGGGCATCATGCCCATGTCAGGGCGCCCATGGCAGCTGGCACCAGGCAGGCTGCCAAGGGCAGCAGGCCCATGGCCGAGTGCAGCAGGCCGAGGGCAGCACGCCTTGCATACCCACATGCGTCCGTGCCCCGATGTTGCGACGGTATCACGGCGTAGAGCTCAGGGGGCATGGCGGCCAGGGACCCGGTGATCGCCGCTGCTCAACAAATGCTGCCCCCACCATTCCCCCGTTGTCTTACCTGGCAGGTCCACACCGCAATGGCCATGCCAAAGGAGGATGGCGTGGGGGTCTCAAAACATGGATTTTTTTTTAAGGCCTCCCCGAAGGAGAAGTGGTTCTCGGACGTGGCCATCGACATGGACGATGCACCCGAGTGGTATGGGAAAACCCTATCGCTCGTCCGTACGAAGGACATCCATGGGGTGCTGAAGGGATGGGCCTACATCCAGTAATACATAGAGCAGGGTACTTGCCCGTACACTACGTGCAAGCAGCTGAAGCCAGCCCCACCCCCCCATGACTACGCCGTGGTCGATGACATATGCATCACACGTGTCATCCATGTGACCCCCTTCTCCACGAACGCCCGTGTGCGACTAATAAACAAGTATCTCCTGTAGAAGGTCTGGTGCATATCTCATTCGTTGTGTGCCATGCTGGCCCCTTGGTGCTGAACCCCTGGAGCCCTGTACACGAATATGCAGTCTGTCTACCACTAAGCATGCTGGATTTCGGTATCTTGACCATAGGTGGTTGTGCCCCTTTGCCGACTGTGCGCGTGAGATTGTTGTTTGGTTCCGAACAGCCTAAAGGAGGCCCTGAACAATGTGCATGCGGGGATTTAAATCACGGCTGACACCTGTTCCCTCAGTCTACTTAAGTGTGTTTTTACAACAAACTATTATGTGCAATTGGCACGATTGTGCCCAAGTATAATATAGAAGTAGAATATGGAATTACAACCACGACGAATTACACCTGCGAGTTACAACAGCCCCAATATTGCCCCTTCGTGGTGGCTGCTTCGACACAGTAAGGGCGTGTGATATTTCGAACGTAACGGGATTGGAGTAAGCAATAAAATATATCACATATGGGTACGTCCCGCTAAAATTACAGGGCTCACTCGCGCATGTCCGAACCTGCCAGACCAGTGTCCGCTTTGAGGTCCAGCCTGGCCGCACACCCGGTCTAGTTCCGATGGTGTGCATTGTTAGCGATTAGGACGAAAATGTTACACACCAAAGGCATCTCTAAGGTTGGTGATTGGTGACGACTAAATAGTTTTTCTTCAGACCAGTCGTAATCGTCGCACGGATTTGACGAAACATTGACGACTGTACTTTGTCGTCGCTTGACTGTGTACGGGCCACGCGTACGTACGGCGTTGTGCCCTTGACTGGGTGCCGAATACAGTTTCAACACTTGAAATTTTGGAACCTGCTTTTCGATCCTCGAATGTTGACAAGTCCGCCCCCGATATACATTCATGTGGTACGGACTTCTGCATTTTTTCAAAATGTCACACGCCCTAACGAAAGTTGCCATGGAGCAACTCGGAGTTGCCGTGGGTTAAAGTTTCCACGGCCCGAGAGCCCTCGTCTCCAGCACCTCGAGCGACTGTCAGTTGGTTTCGCGCTGCTCAATGAGCACGTAAGGGCGTGTCTAGCGCGTACATTTGGCACTCACACGCGCTTTTAACGTCTTCTGTACATGCTCAGAAAAATGTTACGGGGAATGTAGATGTCGCAAGGCTCACCTTTCGACCACAGAGAGAATGCTCGCCTCGGCCTTGTGTCCAGCCTTTAACACGACAAGTGCGCTGCGCAGCGAAAAACAAAAGATATTGGCGAAAGAAATGAAGTTATGGTATTATGAGTCTGGAAAACGAGGCCTCGATGTTTTTGCCACGGCTTGACGAATCTGCCCGAATTTGACGAAGTCATGTATTTACTTTTCGCCAGCCAGGATTTGTCGTTTCTGGAAGGAGATCATTTCGGGCACGATTTCCAGCCGCTTTCGAAACGTGCGCAACACGACTGCTGGCACGCTTCGAGAGCGTCCGCTAAGAACGCGCACTTTTCGAGCGGGTCCTAAAAGACACGGATCTTCGGGTTACCACACTTCAATTCTGTATCTGTCACGCCAACTGAATAGTATAAGAACGCGCTGGACACGCCCTAAAGCTGCTAGTGCTCACACTGGGCTCCGAACTTTTCTGCGATGGGGCTTTAATGTCCTTCTGTTTCTCCTTATCCTACTTTCGTAAAGTCCAGACCCTAATTGTTCTCACTCTACAGGCTGTAAGGGATGGCGAAACCAGAGGTAGACGCGGAGGATTTCGTGGAGTTAACGGATGAGCGTCTGTCGGTAGATAGGTACGTCGATTTGGTCAGGGATCCGGGAGCTGGAGCGATCTCGACGTTTCTCGGAACTACGCGCGACTCGTTTGAAAACAAGGTTGTGACTCGCCTCGAGTACGAAGCTTATAACGAGATGGCGATCAGGCAAGTGTACAATCCCTCCGCACATCGTCGGCGGCGCTCCCGCTCCCCCGCACCCCCGTTTCCCCCTCCCCACTCCTCCCCTCCCCCCCCACCCCCACCCCCACCCCCCACCCCCCCGCCCCCCCTTCCTCCCCCCATTCCGCACCAAGCGCTTTCCGCCATTACCTTCCAGTGCTCCCAGTCAGGGCTTGGGAGCGTTCCACATAAGTTCTAACCACATTTCGTCAGGCTCTCCCTTATGTGTGCTCCTGCTCGCTCCTTTCCTTTCTAATCAAGCAATTTTCTTTTTTCCTTTGACATCTTTCCATTGCCAGTGTCTTGAAACAAATAATCCAATCAGCACGTGCCAAGTGGCAACTGAAGAAGGTGGCAGTGGCCCATCGCTTGGGAGTAGTCCCTGTATCCGAGGCCAGTGTAATCATTGCTGTGTCCAGCGCCCACAGAATAGAATCCCTCGCTGCAGTCACATTTCTGATAGACGAGCTAAAAGCGAAGGTGCCTATATGGAAGAAAGAGGTGTACGCTGGGCGGAAAGGCGAACAAGCTGACAATCAGCGTGATGGTGGTGCTGGTTGTGATGGTGGAGCTCTTGGGGTTGGGGGGGGTGACTGTAGTGGGGGTGACAAAAGTGGGGAGGAAGAGGCTGTGTGGAAACAGAATGTGGAGTTTGTCGTGGCGCATCCTGGAAGTAAAGGAGCTCCTCCACATTCCTGATGTGCAGTTCCAGATGCAATACCGAAATTCATGTTGTAATGATAGCCTTGTCGTGTTCTTGATGCATACATGTGAGAGAAAGTACTATTTATCAGAATAAGTGACTAGAATAGAAGGATACAGAGGTATATATGTTAGAATACGATAATGGTTGAGTAGCACAGACAACAGGAAACATATAGCAGTTGGGTTGTACTTGTTGAGTGACCCGCTGGGGTTGCCCTTGAGATCCTCGGGGAAGGGCCACAGGTGCAGAGCCTGGGGGGCTATGGGCGCACTTACCCGCTATTCAATAAGCCCTTTTAACCCAGTGGTTAGTGACTGGGTTTCTGACATGGTATCAGAGCCAAAGGTCTTGGGTTCAACTCCCAGTGCCAGCGCTGCAGAGGCGCTCGTGTCCTCCACCTATCCCAGCGGGGGGGGGGGTGTTGAGTGACCCGCTGGGGTTGCCCTTGAGATCCTCGGGGAAGGGCCACAGGTGCAGAGCCTGGGGGGCTATGGGCGCACTTACCCGCTATTCAATAAGCCCTTTTAACCCAGTGGTTAGTGACTGGGTTTCTGACAGTACTCACTAGGAGCACACCCCGATACTAGCCTATGACTTCTACATGCATGACATCTATAAATTGACACACCCCCTAGGCTAGAGAAGGGGTGATGCAAGCAAGAAGCAAACAGCTCAGGGTGGCACTACTAGTCCAACCACTGAGGCAAGGGTCTAAAGACCAGTCAGCAAGAGTACAGATAAGACAAAAGCAAGCCAGGGCGGCACTACTAGTCCAGCCACTGGAGGGAAAGCCACAAGGCCAGTCATACAGGTATATATATAGTAGAGAATACACAATAAGGGTCCTAACAAGTGAGTAGCTACTGGAACAAGACCAAGCTGTACACAGTGCCGCTGATGATCTTTAGGCGCAAGCGCCTTAGTAAAGATATCAGCTGTGTTGGCACGTGAGGCCAAGTGAACCACATGAGCCTGGCGATTCTGCTGTAGCTCGCGCAGGAGGAAGTACCGCAGCTGAATATGCTTCGCTCTGCCCTCAAACCGAGGCTCCTGATACAGGAGGATCATGGCCCTGTTGTCAGCGTACAGGACCGGGGCAGAGCTAGGCCGCTCACCTAAGTCGGTGAGCAAGAAGGTCAGCCAGCGGAGCTCCGGTGCCGCCATGGCACCAGCGTAGATCTCAGCCTCACAGATGGACTGAGCCACAGACGACGAGCGAGTGGATCTCCAAGAGATAGCACCCGAACCAAGGCTAAAACAGTAGCCCTGAGACGACCTGAGAGTCTCACAATCGTCTGCCCAAGAAGCGTCTGTGTGCCCAGTAAGGACCACCAGCCTGCGTCCTCCTAGCACTAACCCCATGCCCGTTGTACTTGCTAGATATCGCAAAACCCTCTTAGCGGCTGACCAATGCTGTGGCCGGTGTCTGCCAGTGGCCACAAAGCGAGCTAGGATGCTGAGAAGGTATGCGAGATCTGGGCGAGTGCAAGTCATCAGGTACATGAGGCAACCCACCAGCTCTGCGTAGGGACCACTGGGCTCTACTGGCTCCTAAGGAACGGGAGCGGAGAGCCCATGGTCTACAGGTAGAGGTGTGGGCTGTGTGGAGGAGAACTGAAGACCGAACCTCTGAAGGACCTGACGCACCAAGTGTGACTGTGCCAGAATGATGGTGCGTGCTGCTCTGTCCCTAGAGATCTGCAGGCCAAGATAGCAACGCAGCTCTCCAAGGTCAGTGCAGGTGTGTCTCTTCAGCAGCTCGGCCTTCACGTAGGCCAGTGCGTCCCTGTCGGCAGTGGCAAAGACCAGGTCGTCTACGTAGACAAGGATGTAGAACAGAGTCTGGCCGGAACATACAAACAGCGAGGGGTCAGCAGAGGACGGAAAGAACTGCAGGTCTACGAGCGTGGCCCGCAGCGTGTCGTGCCACTCGCGGGGAGCCTGACGCAGGCCGTAGACCGGGCGCCTGAGAAGCCACTGGGTCCTAAGGGGAAAGGTACCAATGACGCCCTGTGGTCGGCGCAGGTAGACCTGCTCGTGTAGGCTGCCCTGAAGAAAGGCAGTAGAGAATTCGAGGGAGTGAAGCTCGTAGTCGCGCTGTGCTGCTACGTGTAGCAGCGCCCGAAGAGTGGTCATCTTCGGAGTAGGGGCAAGATCTGGAAGAAGTAAACCCCCTCGCACTGACTGAAGCCTCTGGCCACGTAGCGCGCCTTGAAGACAGGCGGCTCTTTAGGGGGGCGCTTCATCTTGAAGAGCCACCGATCATCGACTACGTTCACCCCAGGCGGGGGAACTGCGTCGACGTAAGTGCCGGTGTACCTCCAAGATGCCATCTCCTGCTCCATGGCAGCTATCCACTGAGAGGCCCAGGGTCCCGAGGTGGCCTCAGCGTAGGTGCGAGGGGTCGGGATGTTGAAGGCGTCTGGGTCACCCTCAGGGACTAACAGCATGGAGCAGAGATGGGGAACGACCTCGGAAAGGAAAGCAAGCTCGTACTGCTTGTCCTCTAGAACGTCACTGCCAAGGGCAGGAGCACCCCCGACGGACAGAGGACGGGCAGGGTCAGAGACCAGAGCGGTAGCGTAGTCAAGGCAGCGGGTAGAGGCGAAGTCAGCGACAGCAGCGACAAGCGCATAAAGGCGCGAGACACGAACAGAAGGGTCGGTAACAAGAGTGGCAAGAACCCGAGGGACATTGGACGAGCGGCACCGAGGAAGTCAGACAACGGAGGAGGTGCAACAGCAAGGGACGAGGGAGGAGGGGACGGGAGGACGGGAGGACGAGATGAGTGGGAACGGAGCAACATAGGGTGGGAGCGCAGGGCAGGAGAGACGGGAGGAGCACGTGAGGGACGGCGAGACCAAACGTGGGACGGAGGTGTAGGGTTAGGAGCCAGTGGAGGGGACATAAGAGGGGAACGAGGAGGACGACGGGCCGGAGACGATTCCGGCGGCGGGAACACAGGACCATAGACCGGAAAGTCAGACGGCGGTGGGGGAGACACCGGCAAGCGGTCAGGGGAGGGAAGGCCGAGTAGGCAGGGAGCGGAGGCCGGCGGCGACGGCTGCTGCGGCTACTGCGACGGCTGGGCCTCGACCCTCGGACCGGCAGGGGCAGGACGACCACCGGCAGAACTCTCAACGGCAGCACCCCCCGAAACCAACACCCCCAGAGCGAGAACCCCCTCCAGCACCAGCGGCACCCCCAGGGGCCGCAGGACGAACACCCTCCTCAACGCCAGCACCCCAAGAGGCCAAGAGCGGCGGCGACGGCGGCGGCGGCGGCGGCAGCGGCGACGGCGGCGACGGTGGAGGCGGCGGCGGAGTCGGCGACTGCGACAGTGGGAGCGGAGACACCGGGTAAGGGGGACGCGGCAAGGACGGGCCGGGGGTACCACCAGAGTCAGCAGACTCCTCAACGGGGACAACCGACGGGAGGGAAGTGACGTGAGAGACACCAGACGGGGCAGGACGAGGCGGGAGAGGAGCAGGGGCTACCGGGGGAGAGGGAGCAAGGAACAGGGGCGGCGCAACCGGGAGATCTCGGTGAGGGAAGCAACGGTAGAAGGAGACAGACTCGTCAAAGTTGACGTCACGAGAGTGGAGGAAGCGGTGAGACGGCGGGTGGTAGAAAAGCCAGTCAGACGAGTCCAGGGGGAAACCGAGGAAGACACAGGGGACAGTGCGGGCAGTAAGCTTGTCCGTGCTAGAGGCACGAACGTGAGCAAGGCAGCCCCAGACGTGGAACGCAGACGCGTCACTGGGGGACCCGGTCCAAAAGAGGGTCGGCGAAACCTGCGGCCGCTGGGAGCGTGGCCGCTCGAGACAATGAACCAGCTGGGAGCGAAACCTGCGGCCGCTGGTAAGCAGCGTAGCGAGCAGCGAACGGCCACAGAAAATGGGGGGCATCGGCATGAATCATGGAGGTACGAGCAACCTCCATGACCAAGCCGATGCGACGCTCAGCAACCCCATTCTGCTGTGGCGAGTCCGGCAAGGTGTACGACTGGGTGATGCCCTCCGCACGACAGAACTGTCCAAGCCGACCAGAGGCGAACTCGCCGCCACGGTTAGAGTGGAGACACAACACGGGGAGACCACGGTGAAGACGCGCAGCCATAACCCACGGGAGAAGAACGTCGGGCACGTCGGCCTTCCGCTCCAGGGGAAACACCGTGGTGTAGCGCGTGTAGTCGTCGACGAGCACAAGGAAGTAGCGCTCACCACGCGGTCCGGGGACGGGGGCTGGGCCCCAGACGTCGAGGTGCAGGGTCTGAAGGGGGGCAGTAGCAGGGCGCAGCGAGGAGGAGTGAGGAGCACGGCGGAGCCGGCCCTCGACGCATGGCGTGCACGGTGGCGCAGTCGAGGGGGGAAGGGCAGGGAGCGACGCAGGGAGGCCTAAGACAAGACCGTGCTGGGACATGTGACGCAAACGAGGGAGAGCAGGGTGACCTAAGCGGTGGTGCCACAAAAGAGACGGGTGAGTGAGGGACCGACACGAGCAAGTTGCAGCAACATGGGAGGACGCACCAACCGGGGGGGAAGCGGTGTCGAGGGTGAACAGACTGGACACCGGGTCCCGGGGGAACGTCGCAAGGGGGGAACCTGAGACAGCCTCGGAATAGAGAGCGAACCGCTCGTGCCTGGGGAACGTAGTGGTGACGCCGAGGTCCTGGAGGCAGCCAGCACCAACCAGGTTCCTCGAGAACAAGGGAACGTGGAGGCCTGTAAGGGAGCCCGAGGGAACTGCTGGACAGGGAAGGGAAGTGGAGTTGGGAGCAACGACAGGACCCGTAGAGGGGTCAGCGAGAGAGACAACAGCAGGCGTAGAAAGTGGCGTGAGCGTGGAACGGTCGCGGAAGAAGCAGGCAGAAGCACCGGAGTCGAGAGTGAAGGATAGTGACGCAGTGGCGGAGGCCGGGAACGGAGCCGGTGCAGCGACTAGGCTAGGCAAACCAGGCAGTCCTATGCTTGACACAGCAGGGGAGGCTAAGCTACACAAGGGTGCAATACCTAAACTAGAGTACACAGGGTAATAAGATCCAGCAACACTAGAAGCGTCAGAATACAAGGCATGCAAAGCAGCACCTATCTGATCCAAGTCTAACTCAAAGATCGGCACGCCTTGGCGGAGCAAGCTGTGCCAGTCGGGGAGGTCCGGGGCCGGGCCAAAGCGACGATGAAAGAGACCGTCGAGGCGACGGAAACAGCGGGCGGTCGGGTGCGGGCGATGACACAGAGTGCAGCGGAGAGGCCCAGTTTGAAGCTGGTACTGGTAGGTCACAACACCAGAGCCGCCGGTAGACGCCAAGCTGGCGGGCCGCCACCACGGTCACTACCGCCGGAGGTGCCGGGCCAACCAGGCGGGAGACGGGCCCACGGCTGCGGCGGCTGCGGCTGGGACGGCGGCTGTTGCTGGGGCTGCTCCTACTGCGGAGGGGACTGCGTCTGCTTCTGCCCACCTGGGGTAGTCCTCTCAGGTGGACTACCGTCACCACCACCACTCCCACCACTCCCAGCGCCACCACCTCGACCTCCCTGGCGGCCACAGCCACATCGACGCGAGCGCTGCTGCGGGTGGACTACAGCAGCAGTCTTGGTAAGGGGGGTCGCGGAAGCGACCGCAGCCGAAACGTCAGTAAACGTGCACTGGGAGGGGGCACAGCTGTGAAAGATAGAGACTGCCAGCGCACCGCTCGACTGAGCGATAGTGCGTTGGCGAGTCTCGATCTCTATAAGGGTGTCGAAAAAGGCGGTTAGAGTGAGGTCACCAGGGTGCTGGCTAAGGCAATGGTCGCGAGCACTAGCTAGGCGATCCGGCAGGCGCATGGCGATAAAATAGAGCGTTATGCAGAAGGGGGGGGGGAGCGCAGTGAGCTGGGCAGTAGTGCTGGCAGTGCTATAGTGGGTCTCTAGGGCACGCAGGTGAGTGGCAAAGTCTGCGACAGTAGGGAAGGCTGCAAGGTCTGGGAACAGCATCGGGAAGAGCAAGCGGCCGGCAGAAGCGGATGCAAGTGTGGAATAGCGAGCAATAACGGCGTCTAAATAAGCTTTGGCCGTATCAACCGTAGCGAAACGCGAGCGCTCAGACATAGGAAGGGCGTGACTAATAGCAACCTGAGCTACTGCATCGCGGGAGTCCCAGACCGCACAGGCAAGCGCAGCAGTAGTAGAGGTCTCACGGTCATCAGAGGAGGGGTCAGCAGGGAGGGGAGCAGGGGCAGGGGGGCGGGGGAGCAAGCCATCGACATGGACAACCAAAGAGTGGCCATCCTGGCACTGACCTGTAAGGTGGCGGCGGAGATCGGAGAGCCAGGCGGCGAAGTCAACCGCGTGGCCCTCAGCGTCCAGTCGGAGCACGAAGTCAGCCATCGTACAGGGTCCGCGACACAGCTCCACAGCGACACAGCAGCACAGCTCCACAGCTCCGCAAGAACACAGCGGAGCGGGGACACGGCGGCAGCACTCTCCAGCAGGGCGGCCGCGAGGCGCCTCAGGGCGGGCGAGCACAGGAGCCTGGGCCCGAGGTCGCACGGCAGGCCGAGCAGGAAGGAGGAGGGGCCGGGCGGGCAGTAGGAGGGGCCGGGCTGGCGCTGGAAGTCGGAGAGGCGCAGCGGGGCCGGGCGGGCGCTAGGAGCCTGGCAGGCGTGCGAGGGCCGGGCAACACTAGGAAGGGGCCGGGCCAGCACTAGGAGGGGCCGGGCGGCACTAGGAAGGGGGGGGGGGGTGGGGGGCAGCGCGAGGAGGGGCCGGGCGGGCGCTAGGAGGGGCCGGGCGGGCGCGAGGAGGGGCCGGGTGGGTGCTAGGAGGGGCCGGCCGGGCGCTAGGAGGGGCCGGGCGGGCGCTAGGAGGGCCCCGGCGGGCGCTAGGAGGGGCCGGGCGGGCGCTAGGAGGGGCCGGGCGAGCGCTAGGAGGGGCCGGGCGGGCACTAGGAGGGGCCGGGCGGGCGCTAGGAGGGCCGGGCGGGCGCGGTGGGGCCACGCGAGTGCGGTGGGGCCAGGCGGGCGCGGAGGGGCCAGGCGAGCGCGACAGGGCCAGGAGGGCGCGGAGGGGCCAGGCGAGTGCGACGGGGCCAGGCGGGCGCGACAGGGGCCAGGCAGGCGCGACGGGGCCAGGCGGGCGCGACAGGGGCCAGGCAGGCGCGACGGGGCCAGGCAGGCGCGACGGGGCCAGGAAGGCGCGATTGGGCCAGGCGGGCGCGACGGGGCCAGGCGGGCACGAGGGGGAGGCCAGGCGGGCGCGACAGGGCCAGGCAGACGCGACGGGGCTAGGCAGGCGCGGTACGGGGCCTGGAGGGCGCGACGGGGGCCAGGAGGGCGCTACGGGGCCTGGAGGGCGCGACGAGGGGGCCAGGATGGCGCTAAGGGGTCTGGAGGGCGCGACAGGGGCCAGGACGGCGCTACGGGGCCTGGAGGACGCGACGGGGGCCAGGAGGGCGCTACGGGGCCTGGAGAACGCGACGGGGGGCCAGGACGGCGCTACGGGGCCTGGACGGGCTAGGTTGGGAGGGGAGGGGCGAGCGGATAGGGCGCGGGCGGAAGCGGGCGGGTGGACCTAACCTACTCGATACCATGTTCGAATACGATAATGGTTGAGTAGTACAGACAACAGGAAACATATAGCAGTTGGGTTGTACTCACTAGGAGCACACCCCGATACTAGCCTATAACTTCTACATGCATGACATGTATAAGTTGAAAACATACACTAGGGTGTTGTATCCTCTAAGGCACAAACCAGTATTGGCTACCGTAACCACCTAAGTTACATATGTCACACCCCCTAGACTATGTAGGGGCAGTGCATGACAAGCGAATAAGCAGCTCAGGGCGGCACTACTAGTCCAGCCTCTGAGGCAAGGGTCTAAAGACAAGTCAAAAGGAGTACAGACAAGGCAAGAGCAAGACCAGGGCGGCACTACTAGTCCAGCCACTGGGAGAGGCCACAAGGCCAGTCTGGGTAATATATAGAAAGGTCTGTACACAATCAAGGCCCTAGCAAATGAGAGGCTACAGGAACAAGACCAAGCTGTACACAGTGCCGCTGATGATCTTTAGGCGCAAGCGCCTTCGTAAAGATATCAGCTGTGTTGGCACTGGAGGCCAAGTGTACTACGCGAGCCTGGCGGCACTGCTGTAGCTCACGCAGAAGGAAGTACCGCAGCTGGATGTGCTTCGTTTTGCCCTCGAGTCGCGGCTCCTGACATAGGAGGATCATGGCCCTGTTGTCAGCGTACAGGACCGGGGCAGAGCTAGGCCGCTCACCTAAGTCAGTGAGCAAGAAGGTCAGCCAGCGGAGCTCCTGTGCCGCGATGGCACCGGCGTAAATCTCGGCCTCACAGCTAGACTGGGCAACAGACGAGGAGCGAGTAGCTCTCCCCGAGAAAGCACCTGAACCAAGGCTAAAGCAGTAGCCCTGTGAGGACCTAAGAGTCTCGGCGTCGTTTGCCCACGAAGCGTATGTGTGCCCAGTAAGGACCACTGGCCTGCGCCCTCCAAGCACTAGCCCCATGCCCGATGTACTTGCAAGATAACGCAAAACCCTCTTAGCGGTAGACCAGTGCTGAGGTCGGTGTCTGCCTGTGGCCACAAAGCGAGCCAGGATGCTGAGAGGGTATGCGAGATCTGGGCGAGTGCAAGTCATCAGGTACATGAGGCAACCCACCAGCTCGGCGTAGGGCCACTGGGCTCTACGGACTCCTCAGAAACTGGAGCAGAGAGTCTGTGGTCTACAGACAGAGGGGTGGGCTGCGCAGAAGAGAACTGAAGGCCGAACCTCCGAAGGACCTGGCGCACCAAGTGTGACTGAGTGAGGGTCATGGTGCGCGCTGCTCTGTCCCTAGAGATCTGCAAGCCAAGGTAATGGCACAGTTCTCCAAGGTCAATGCAAGTGTGTCTCTTTAGCAGCTCTGCCTTCACCGAGGTCAGTGCGTCCCTGTCTGCAGTGGCAAAGACGAGGTCCTCTACGTAAACAAGGATGTAGAACGGAGTCCGGCCAGCATGAACGAAGAGCGAGGGGTCTGCAGAGGACGGAAGGAACTGCACGTCAGCAAGGGTAGCACGCAGCATGTCGTGCCACTCACGAGGAGCCTGTCGCAGGCCGTAGACAGGGCACCGCATGAGCCACTGGATGCCAGGAGGGAAGGCACCTGTGAAACCCTGAGGGCAGCGCAAGTAGACCTGCTCGTGTAGACTGCACTGAAGAAACACGGTAGAGAAGTCAAAGGAGTGAAGCTCGTAGTCGCGCTGAACTGCTATGTGTAGCAGCACCCGAAGAGTAGTCATCTTCGGGGTCGGAGCGAAGGTCTGGAAGGAGTCCACCCCCTCACGCTGACTGAAGCCTCTAGCCACGTAGCGCGCCTTGAACACAGGCGGTTCTCCAGGTGGGCGCTTCACCTTGAAGAGCCAGCGGCCATCGACTACGTTCACCACAGGGGGGGAACTGCGTCGATGTAGGTGCCGGTGGATCTCCAAGATGCCATCTCCTGCTCCATGGCAGCTATCCACTGAGAGGCCCAAGGTCCCGAGAATGCCTCAGCGTAAGTGAGAGGGGTCGGGATGTCGAAGGCGTCAGGGTCACCTTCAGGGACTAGAAGCATGGAACAGAGATGGGGAGCAACCTCGAATAGGAAAGCAAGCTCGTACTGGCGGTCCTCCAGGACGTCACTGCCGAGGGCAGGAGCACCCCCGACAGACGGAGGACAGGCAGGGTGAGAGATCAGAGCAGTGGTGTAGTCAAGGTGGCGGGTAGAGGCGAAGTCAGCGACCGCAGCGACAAGAGCGTTAAGACGCAAAACCGGAACAATTGGGTCGGTAACGAGAGAGGCAAGGACCCGAGGAACAAGAGGACGAGCGGCACGAAGGTAGCCAGACAGAGGGGGAGGCGCAACGACAAGAGAGGACGGAGGAGGCAACGGGAGGATGGGAGCACTGGAGGGACGGTAGGACCAGACGTGAGACGGAGGCGTCAGGTCCAGAGACAGAGGAGGAGACACAAGAGGGGAACGAGGGGGGAGACGAGCCGGAGACGAGTCCGGGGGAGGGAACACAGGGCTGTAGACAGGAAGTGGAGGAGGCACAGACGCGGGGTCAGGGAACGGAAGGCCGAGCAGGCGAAGAGCTGACACCGGAGGGGACTGCTGCTGCGTTGGCACGACAACGTCACCGGGACTGCAAGCTGCTCCACGGCTACCTCCGGAGCACTCCACTCCAGCACCCCCAGCAGGAACATCCCCAGAGGTCAGAACCCCTCGAGCATTGGTACCACCCCCCGGTCCGCCGGGACAAGCCACGAAAGGAGTTCCAGGACTAGTACCCACCCCAACTCCAGCACCCCCAGAGTCAACGAGCTGGTGCTGCGACGGCTGCGGCGGCGGCGGCTGCAACGACGGCTGCGGCGGTGGCGGCGGCTGCGAAAGCGGTGGCGACGGCGGCTGCGGAGGTGGAGGAGGTGGAGACACTTGAGGAGGGGCAAGCAGCGAGGACTGCGCCGCTGGACCACCAGAGTCAGCAGACTCCTCCATCGGGACAACCGACGTAAGTGAGGTGACGTGGGACACACCAGAGGGGGCAGGACGGGGAGGGGGAGGGGGAGGGGCAGGGACCACCGGGGACAGGGTGACCAGGAAAGGGGGGGGAGTAACTGGGGGACCTCGGTGGGGGAAGCGACGATAGAAGGAGACGGACTCGTCAAAGTTGACGTCGCGGGAGTGAAAGAACCGGTCAGACGGCGGGTCGTAGAAGTGCCAGCTGGACGCGTCAAGGGGGAAACCGAGGAAGACACAGGGAAGGGTGCGGGCAGTGAGCTTGTCCGTGCCGGAGGCACGAACGTGAGCAAGGCAGCCCCAGACGTGGAACGCAGACGCATCACCAGGTGACCTAGACCAAAGAAGGGTCGGCGAAGCCTGCAACTGCTGGGGGTGCGGCCACAGGTTAAGCTGGTGAGTGGCGTAGCGAACGGCGAATGGCCAGAGAAAATGGGGTGCACCGGCATGGATCATGGAGGTGCGAGCCACCTCCATGACAAAACCGATGCGTCGCTCAGCGACCTCATTCTACTGCGGGGAGTCCGGCAAGGTGAACGTCTGGGTGATGCCCTCCGCATGGCAGAAACGACCAAGGACACTAGAGGCAAACTCGCCACCGTGGTCAGAGTGGAGACGCAAGACAGGGAGACCGCGGTGGACACGGGCAGAGGCAAGCCACGGGATGAGAACGTAAGGCACGTCGGCCTTCTGCTCCAGGGGGAACACCGCGGTGTAGCGCGTGTTGTCGTCGACAAGCCCCAGGAAGTAGCGCTCTCGACGCAGCCCATGGATGGGGGCGGGGCCCCAGACGTCCATGTGCAGAGTCTGTAGCGGTGCTGTGGTAGGGGGAAACGAGGAGGAGTGAGGAGCACGGCGGAGCCGGCCCTCAACACAGGGCGTGCAAGGTGGGGCTAGGGAGGAGGGAAACTCGAGGAACGACCCGGGGAGGCCGAGGACGAGACCGTGCTGGGACGTGTGACGCAGACGCGGGAGTGCAGGATGACCTAGGCAGTGGTGCCACAGGAGAGTCGTCGTGTGACCAATCTTACCGCAAACGAAGCCACGGCGAGGATCAGTCTGGAGCTGGTACTGACAGCGCGCGTCACCCGAACGGCCACCCGGCAGCCCACCACGCGCACGACCACCACGTCCAGCACCACCACCAGTGCCAGGCCACCCGGGCGGGAGACCACTCGCCCGCCTTGGCTGCTGCGGCTGCTGCGGCGGCTGCGGCTGGGGCGAGGGCTGCTGCAGCGGCTGGCGCATGTCCGGCTGTGACACCTGCGGCTGCTGAGGCGGCTGCTCGGCTGCACCTGGCAGGGTCCCCTCGTCCGCGCCACCACCAGGTGACCCAAATCCACCACCACCTCCACCTGCACCCCCACCCCCTCCGCCACGCCCAGCCTTGGGGCGGCGACCCTTCCCCGAACGGAACTGTGCTGCAGCTGCGGTCTCAGCCACAGCAGCAGAACCGTCAGGAAAGGTGCACTGAGCGGGGGCACAAACCTGAAAGATAGGGACCGGCACAGTACCGCTGGTCTAGGCGATAGAGCGGTGGCGGGTCTCTATGGCGGACAGGGTGTCAACAAAGTCAGTGAGTGTGAGGTCACCGGGGTGGATGCTAAGGAAACGGTCGCGGGCAGTGGCAAGGCGGTCAGGGAGGCGGGTGGTCAGCAGGTAGAGAGCAGAGCAGAGGGGTGGCTGATGAGCGCGAAGCTGTGTGTCAGTGCAGGCAGCACGCCAGGTCTCGTCTATCGTGCACAGGTGGGCGGCCAGGTCAGCGACAGTGGGGAACAACGCAAGGTTAGGGAAGAGCATGGGGAGGATTAGGCGACCTACCGAGGCAGCGGGCGGGGTGGAATAGCGCTGGACAACAGCATCTAGGAAAGCCTGGGCAGTGGTGATGGACCTAAAGCCAGGGCGCTCAGACAGGGGGAGGGCATGGCTGATAGCAAGCTGTGCGAGAGCATCACGCGGCAGGCAGACGGAGCGAGCAACAGCAGCGGCTGCAGCGGAATCACGCTCAGCAGACGAGGGGTCAGCGGGCAGCGCAGCAGGGGGGTCAGGGCAGGGGAGCGTTCTGTGAAGGTGGACAGACAGCGAGTGGCCATCCTGCCGCTGACAAGTGAGGTGGCGGCGGAGGTCGACCAGCCACGTTTCAAACTCAATCGGCTGGCCCTCAGCGTCAAAGCGAAGCACCTCCGCCATAAGGAACGATGCAGGGCGGAGTAGGGCGGTGCAGTGCGGTGCAGTGCGTCGCCGTGCGTTGCAGTGCGGTGCAGCGCGGTGCACTGTGGTGCCGTGCGGTGAGGTGCGGTGCACGGGGTCGACGAGGAGCGGGCGCGACGGGGCCGGCTAGGAGCGGGCGCGACGGGGCCGGCTAGGAGAGGGCTCGATGGCTCAAGAGGCCGGGCAGGGCGGTCGCGACGACAGCTAGGAACAGGCGCGACAGCTAGGGACGGCCACGTCGGCGGCAAGGGACGGCCGTGACGGCTAGGAACGGCCGCGAGATGGCTAGGGATGGCCGCGACGGCGGCTAGGAACGGCCGCGACGGCGGGTAGGAACGGCAGCGACGGCTAGGAAGGGCCGTGATGGCTAGGAGCAGCCGCGAGACGGCTAGGAACGGCCGCGGCGGCGGCTAGGAACGGCCGCGATGGCTAGGAACGGCCGCGAGACGGCTAGGAACGGCCGCGACAGCGACTAGGAACGGCCGCGACGGCGGGTAGGAACGGCCGCGACGGCTAGGAACGGCCGCGACAGCGATTAGGAATGACCACGACGGCGGGTAGGAACGGCCGCGACGGCGGCTAGGAACGGCTGTGATGGCTAGGGGCGGCCGCGATGGCTAGGAACGGCCACGAGACGGCTAGGAACGGCTGCAACGGCGACTAGAAACGGCCGCGACGGCTGCTAGGAACGGGCGAGACGGCAGCTAGGGACGGGCGCGACGGCTAGAGACGGCCGCGACGGCTGCTAGGAATGGGCGAGACGGCAGCTAGGGACGGGCGTGACGGCTAGAGTCGGGGGCGACGGCGGCTAGGGCCTAGGGCAGAAGCTCGGGCAGGCTAGGGGGGGACCTAACCTACTATGATACCATATCAGAATGAGTAAGTGACTAGAATAGAAGGATACAGAGGTATATAGACTAGGGTGTTTTACCCTCTAAGGCACAAACCAGTATAGGCTATAGTACCACCTAAGTTACATTTGACACTATTCTCTAGGTCAGACAAGCACCATGAGGCCGTGTGGCATAAGATAGCAATACGCTTATTCTTGGATCGGATACAAGCTTCCTTACAAACGGGTGAGTAGTGTTAGAATACTAGAATGAATTAAGCAAGTCAGTACAAGGAAGAAATAGGGTTGGAGACGTACTTGTTAGAATGGAAGAAGGATGTAGAAGGAGAGAGTACAGGGGTATATAGGCTAGTGTGTTGTACCCTCTAAGGCACAAACCTATATTGTCTATACTAAAATACGTAGATATGTTTGACACACCCCCTAGACTATATAGGGGCAGTGCCTAACAGGAGAACAAGCAGCTCAGGGCTGCACTACTAGTCCAGCCTTTGAGGCAAGGGTCTAAAGACCAGTCAAAAGTGTAATAATTTGTCAGGTGTTGCAGGAGACTAAGTATAGAATCTGCAGACACGAACACTTGGAAAACCTCAAGTGTTAGCCCAGGATCTTTACTGGAATGCTAGACTAGTAAGACAGCGGAAGTCTTGTAAAAATATGATAGTCAAGATTGAATAACATGAGTACGTGAACTTGTGCGTAATCAAAAGTTAATAATGAAAAAGGCATAACAAGGATTTATAGTTCTAGGAAAGTACTTGTTAACTAATGTACCTGTTCGTCACTATTGCGCTATGTGCCCTAAACGATAAAGAAGAGGTGCGACTGTTCGCGTGACTGAAACAACTGTCCCCATGACGAGCGCTATTTGCTGACGTCATCCTACGGACTGTCATAATACTAGGATGCTAGACTAGGGAAGAGGAGGAGCCGTGGAATGGCGAGAGGTTTTAGGCTAGGAAAGTTGAGGAGAGAAAAGAGATTGAGATTAGAAGAGAGAGGGATACAAGGAGGGAGTTGTACCCTCTACAGTAGGTTCCAGTAAGTAGCACAACTACAAAGCCTACAATGATATAAAATATATCATTTAACACACCCCCTAGGCTTGGTAGTGGCAAGCCCATCCCACCCCAAGCACCCCATTTCCTTGCACCCCCATTCCCTACAGCAGCAGTGGCGCCGACCGGCCGATCCACCCCTCGGCGATCGAGGAGGCGATGACGACGGCGGGCCGCAGCGGCGGCGGCGGCGTCAGCGACTGCGGCGGCGACGGCGTCGACGTCAAGGAACCTGGCGACGGCGGCTGCGGCACCCGAGGTGACGGCGGCATGCTCAACCTGTGGCAAAGGTGACTGAAGGGAAGGAAGGCACTAGGCATCCTTGAGCTGCGGCAGGGCGGAGCCGGCTGGCGTGGCGAGCTGGGACCGACGCTGCGAGCTGGGACCGACGCGGCGAGCTGGGTACGTTGGGACCGACGTGGCGAGCTGGGTCCGACGCAGCGAACTGGGTCCGACGCGGCGAGCAGGGTCCGACACGACGAGCTGGGAGGCGCGGGGAGCTGGAGAGCGAGGGCTTGCTGCCTGGTGCCTAAACCAGTGCACGGCCCACTGCCGCCCGTGCGCTGCCGTCGACGACACCGTCACGGCTTGACGTCGGTGCCACGACGGCGAGATGCCACGGCAGCGCGTCAAGACGGCCGTGGCAGCACGACGCGACCGGCGGCACGACGACGCGGCCACAATAGCACGACGCGGCCGCCATGGCAGCGCGAGAGAGAGAGAGAGAGAGAGAAAGAGAGAGAGAGAGAGAGAGAGAGAGAGAGAGAGAGAGAGAGAGAGAGAGAGAGAGAGAGAGAGAGAGAGAGAGAGAGAGAGAGTAGAAGATGGCTAGGCCGAATCGAGCACAGAGGATCTCACCCAACACCCCAGGCTGGGGAATTGCCACAGGGCCAGAATGCACGGGCCCCGCTGGCGTTAGGATTCTCGCAAGTAGCTGCGTTGTCTCCTGAGCAGCTCGCAGCGGACGAATCACGCTTCGCCGGCATCGCCAGCTGGGACTTGCTGCCCCTGTACGACAGCCGACAACCCCCCATTTGCCGCCGAGTCCCGCCAAACCTTTGCCCACACCTCGCACTCGCCCTGCTCATCCCACTCCTGCACCTGGCAAAAAATCCGAAATCAGCACCGGGGTGGCGGCTGTTACTCTTCACCCCTCGCCTGACCCTTCATCTGGGCTCGCCACGGAAACCAGACTGGAAAGAAATCGCAAGACGGCTACGCTTATTCCTGAACGGTGATTGGGAGTCGCTATACCGAGAGGCCGTTGACTCAGTCAACCTGCCCCCACCCCCTCGCCACGTCGCTGACAACCTCGGCAAAATTGCACGCGCAGAGGGCCTCGCAAAACGTGGCAGCCTGCGGCGAGCTGTCCTTGCCCTCGAGTCCACGCCGGTCAGCACCCCTTCCGCAGCGGTACTCGAGGCCCTGAAAGCGAAACACCCCACCTCACTGGCCTACTTGGTTACCTGGCCCGAGCTTGCCCAATCGGAAAGCCCACTCTCCCTCGACAAACCTACCTTCGCCAAACTGCTGTCCCAGTGCGAAAACGGAGTTGGAGCCGGTCCGTCGGGCATGACATTTGAGCACTTGCGCGACGCCGCTTTCACAGACACGACAGTAGCGGACGGCCTCTACTCCCTCGTCACCACGGCTATGAAAGGGGACTTACCAGAGGAAGTGGCCGAGCTCCTCACCCCCTCACGGCTTATCGCACTGGTGAAGCCTGATGGTGGCACCCGCCCTATCGCAGTGGGCGAGTGCCTGCACGGCATCATCGCCAAAAGCGGACTGGTCGCTATAACCGAGGCTGCGCGAAGGCACTTCCTGCCCCTACAGTACGGAGTGGCGGTCCCGGGTGGCGGAGAGACCGTCGTCCACTCCACACGCAGTTTCTCCACTGCCCAGCCAGACTCGCTGGTAATACAGGTTGACCTCACCAACGCGTTCAACAGCATCGAACGCCAAGCCATCGTCGACGGGCTCTCCAACTCACCACTCCGACCGCTGCTCCCCTTGACCAAGCTTTCTTACGGCCGGCCCTCCGCGCTCTACCTGGACGCCGCCCTCAACAGCCCGCCACGGCTAAGCGAGCGGGGCGTCCGCCAGGGAGACCCACTCGGCCCGCTACTCTTTGCGGCGGGGATGCATCCCGCGCTCCAAGCGACGGCCCGCGCCTTCCCGCACGTGCTGACCCTAGCATACGCGGACGACGTAACACTCGCCGGCAAACCAGCTGCATGCACCGCGGCCTTTGCCCACTTCGCGGCGGGACTGTGCGAGCTCGGCTTGATGCACAACCCAGCTAAGTGTGCCGCTTGGGCACGCAACCGCCCGACGGCACCGGAGCTCCCCCCAAACATCCCTTTCAATGGGGAAGGGCTGCAAGTACTCGGCAGCCACGTCGGACCGGACAACAGCGCAGCGGCATTCCTCCGGACTCGCATGGCTTCGCTCACCGCCCCGCTTGCGCTCCTCTCCGACATGGACCCCCAAACCAGCGCCCTCCTCCTATCCTGCTGCATCAGCAAGCGTGTGTCATACCTCATCCGGACGACCCCTTTGCAGCTCCTCCCCGCAGAAGAATGGTCGGCTTGGGGGCAGAGCATGTTCCATGCCCTTCTCCAGGCGTGCGGTTTGCGCCTGCCCCGGGGGGAGCAGGAGCTGGCCCGCACATGGGCGCAGGCATCTCTACCCCCGTCCCTGGGGGGGCTCGGCATCACTGACCCACTGGTGGAAGGGACTTATTCCTTCCTTACCAGTGCGCACCACACCCACGCCCTTCTGACCTCCCTCCGACCCACGCCAGACGCCCCACTAGCGCTGGCCGCTGCCCAGCTCGCCCCACCATTCACAGGCCCTTCACCCTACCACGTGTGGCTGTCCGAGGCGGAAGCGGCCCTCCCACCACCCGCACGCTTGCTGCTCCAGAATGAGTGACTGGAGCCCACAGACAAGCCCCTACAGCACCGGTTGGCACTGGAGGTGCAGGCCCAGCGATACGCCGACTAGGTAGCGGAGACCCGAGGGATGGTCCCCAACCCATACATGGGCCACACCCAGCGGATGCTCTCCCTCTCGGGCTATGGAGCAGGAGACTGGCTACAAGCGATCCCCCTGTCCCCATCACTGCGCCTCACACCCGCACACTTCTCCATAGCCCTGGCCTTCCGCCTTGGCCTCCCCTTCTCCACGCCCCGACGTTGTGACTGCGTGTACCGCACCGAGATCACGGACCCGCAGCTCCCGAACCACCTCTTTCGCTGCGGCACCGGACACGGGCGGACCGACACACACAATGCGTTGCAGGATGAGTGCATACGCATGGGCCAGGGTGCGGGGTTCATCGTCTACAAGGAGACCACCATCTTCTGCCCCGTCGATGGCCACAAGGCGGACCTCGCCATCCGAGACCGTGGGACGGCCGCAGTATGGATCTGCGACGTCACTGTCACGGACCCAATCGGAAGCCGGGACCCCACAGCCCGCAAGGGCCGTGGACATGCAGCACGCGAGCTAGCAGATAAGAAAATCGACCACTACAAAAATCGGGCGGCCTACGTGGGTTTCTTCCCTTTGGCAGTCGAGACGTACGGCTGTTCGTGCTGGGAAGTGCCGGCCTTCCTCAAGCTCCTAGCAGAGGCGGCCGCTCGGAAGCTCTTCAATGCAGCGCCCGCCACCTATCAGGCAGCTAAGCTACTGCACCAGTTCCGCCAGCGCTGGTCTTGCACCCTCCAGCGGGCCCAGGCCTCGTCCTACCTCAAGAAGGTGAACGAGGCGGCCCAGGTAGAGGATCCGCCAATTGACTCACCTGATGAGTCCCTCTCCCCGGCTGATTGCTTTGCGGTCTTAGAGCCGGCGCTAGAGTGGCAGTAGGTGGGTAGTTTCTTGGTATATTCCTTCCTTGCCGACACGTGCCTAATATGTACTCAGGTTCCAGAAATGCACGGACCGCTTGAGAGTAGAAGAGCGCGGCGGAAGAGAGGGGAGCAGGCCCGGGAAGGGAACCGGCTCTAATACCATGTCATAATACTAGGATGCTAGACTAGGGAAGAGGAGGAGCCATGGAATGGCGAGAGGTTTTAGGCTAGGAAAGTTGAGGAGAGACAAGAGATTGAGATTAGAAGAAAGAGGGATACAAGGAGGGAGTTGTACCCTCTACAGTAGGTTCTAGTAAGTAGCACAACTACCAAGCCTACAATTACATAAAATATATCATATAACACGGACTTATCTTCTACAGTAGGATTCGACACTATCTACCGATGAACAATTTACAGAAATGCTATGTATGAATTATATCACAACACTCCCCTTCATTTCTGGAAGTCCGATAGTGTCACTTCTTGAAGATCCCGCAAAGCTTGTTACAGTACTGAAATTTCTATCGTGTCAGCTTCTTCGTGAGGAAGTCGGCAGCCATTTCGTTGGTCGAACAATAGACCAATCGCATTCTCCCCCTTTCGACTTCATCTTTGACGAAAAAGTAACGCAGTGAAATATGTTTCGTCCTGTTGACGAAGCCAGGCTGGTGCGCGATGCGAATTGCACTTTGGTTGTCGCACTGCAAATTAAACTGAGTACTCGTCGTCAACTTCGCTTCTTCCAATATTTCTTGCAGGTAAAGTCCTTCACGTGTTGCTATGCAGACAGCGATAAATTCAGCTTTAGCAGAGGAGAGAGCAATCAGCTCCTGCTTCGTCGAATTCCAAGAAATAGGTCCGATAGGTTCAAGGCGGTAGTTGAACCCAGTACGCGAGCGTCGATTAGTGGTGTCAGCAGCGTGGTCGGCGTCGACAAAACCGTGTAGGTATAGAGTTTTACAGTCGACGACGTTGTAGACCAAACCGATGTCAGGAGTAGAGACGAAATGCTGAAGCGCGCGAAGAAGGTCGAGTTGGTGTTCCTCGTCGGGGCGGCGTTGGAACTTAGCAAGTTGACTAGCCGCGTAGGCCCGATCCGGATGACATGTAACAACGGCGCTAAGTAAACAGCCTAACTGCTGTTGATAGGTCTGTAAACCGGTTGAATTCAATGGTGCAGTATTCGGTTTGTAGTCAGTTGGTAGAGAAGGTACGGTGTAGAAACTGCAGTAGGAGTGAGGTTGAAGCGGGCAGCGAGCGTCGTTGCGTACTTCGAAGCGGTGAGGTGAATCAATGTCGGTGAACAGGTAATGTTTAGACCAAGGAACTGTGAGACTGTTTCGGAGACGGTAAGCTGTAGAGTTTTCTGTAGTTTCAGTATAAAGGTATTGGCGAGCGAATTGGTATTGCTGACGTAGAGAATGTCATCGACGTAGGCGACGAGTAGAATATAGTTGCTGCCGTCGGTTAGAAGATACATTACCTGGTCATGCGGTAGCTAACGGAATCCAGCGGTGAGTAACTGTGAATGTAGGTACTGTTGCCATAGCCGGGGTGCCTGTTTAATGCCGTATAGCGATTTTCGGAGACGGCATACGCTCGGTGGGTTAGTAGTATAGGAATGCGGGTAATCTACCAGTATGAGTGTGTCGACAGGTGCGAAGAGAAACGTGTTTGCCACGTTGATTTGTCGAAGTCGTAGATTACGGCAGGCGGCGACACATAGTAAAATCCGAACACTTGTATGTTGACCGACGGGAGCAAAATTCATCTCGTAGTCGATGCCGTAACTCTGCTCAAATCCGCGGACGACCCATCGCGCCTTGATTTTTTCAAACGACCCATCTGCGCTAGTCTTGACACGGAAGACCCATTTTCCGGTAAGTACCTTCCTCCCTTTTACTTCTGATGTCGGTACTAACTCCCATGTTCCACGACTCTTGAGAGCTGCTAGCTCTCTATCCATGGCATTGCGCCATTTCTCTCGCTGAAGACTTGTAAGAGCTTGTCGAACGGTTTTCGGCTCAGGTATCTTACTGTCGTTAAACTATACTGCGATGCAAATCCAAGTATCTGTAGAGGACGGGAAGAACTGCAGGTCAGCTAGGGTAGCACGCAGCGTGTCGTGCCACTCACGGGGTGCCTGTTGCAGGCTGTAGACTGGGCGCCGCAGGAGCCACTGGGTCCCAGGAGGGAAGGTACCAGTAAAGCCCTGCAGGCGTCGCAGGTAGACCTGCTCGTGTAGGCTGCCCTGAAGAAAAGCTGTGGAGAAGTCGAGGGAGTGTAGCTCGTAGACGTGATGTGCTGCTACGTGTACTAGAACCCGAATAGTAGTCATCTTCGGGGTCGGGGCGAAGGTCTGAAAGAATTCCACCCCTTCACGCTGACTGAAGCCTCTAGCCACGTAGCGCACCTTGAATACAGGCGGCTCTCCAGGTGGGCGCTTTACCTTGAAGAGCCAGCGGCCATCGACTACGTTCACCCAAGGTGGGGGAACTACGTCGACGTAGGTGCCGGTGGATCTCCAAGATGCCATCTGCTGCTCCATGGCAGCTATCCACTTAGAGGCCCAGGGTCCCGAGGTGGCCTCAGCGTAAGTGCGAGGGGTCGGGATGTCAAAGGCATCTGGGTCAGTTTTAGGGACTAGTAGCATGGAGCAGAGATGGGGAGCAGCCTCAGACAGGGAGTTCTTAGAGGACCAGCAAGCTCTTAGTGCCGGTCCTCCAAGACGTCACTACCGAGGATAGGAGCACCCCCGATGGACGGAGGACAGGCAGGGTCAGAGACCAGAGCGGTGGCATAATCAAGGCGGCAGGTAGAGGCAAAGTCAGCGACATCAGCGACAAGAGCGTCAAGACGCGAGACAGGAACAGACTGGTCCGTAACGAGAGAGGTAAGGACCTGAGGAACAAGAGGACGAGCGGCACGAAGGTAGTCAGACAGAGGGGGAGGCGCGGCAACAAGAGAGGACGGAGGAGGCGATGGCAGGAGAGGAGGACGAGACACGTGGGAACGAAGCAACATAGGGTGAGAATGAGGAGCAGGAGAGACAGGACGAGCCCGAGAGGGACGGCGAGACCAGACGTGAGACGGAGGCGTCGGGTCAGGAGACAGAGGAGGAGTAACAGGCAGGGAATGAGGTGGAAGGCGAGCCAGAGACGAGTTCGGAGGAGGGAACACAGGGCCGAAAACAGGAAGAGGAGGAGATGGCAGACGAGGGCGAGATGCGCGATCAGGGGAGGGAAGGCCGAGCAGGCGAAGAGCGGACACTGGTGGCGACTGATGCTGCGCCGGCTGCACGATGCCAACACCCGGACCGCCAGCTGCTGCTCCGCTATCTCTGGAACACTCCACTCTGGCACCCCCAGAGGAAACACCCCCAGAACCAGAAGCTCGCTCCGCACTGGTGCCACCCCCAGGCCCGCCGGGACAAGCCACGACATGAGCCCCAGGACTAGCACCCTCCTCAATGCCAGCACCCTCAGAAGGCACGAGCAGCTGCCGCGGCGGCGACAACTGTGGCTGCCACTGCAGCAGCGACGACGATGGTTGCGGCTGCGGCTGCGACGTAGGGCCACCAGAGTCAGCAGACTCCTCAACCGGGACAACCGACAGGAGGGGTGTAACGTGAGACACACCAGATGGGGCAGGACGGGGAGGAGGGGGCGCAGGGGCGACCGGGGGAGGAGGGACCAGGAATAGGGGGGGAGTAACTTGGGGACCACGATGGGGAAAGCGGTGGTAGAAGGAGACGGACTCGTCAAAGGTGACGTCGCGAGACTGAAAAAACCGGTGGGATGGGGGGAAGTAGAAGGGCCAGTGAGATGAGTCGAGGGGGAAACCTAGGAAGACACAGGGGAGTGTGCGGGCAGTGAGCTTGTCCATGCCAGAGGCATGAACGTGGGCAAGGCAGCCCCAGACGTGGAACGCAGACGCGTCACCAGGAGACCTGGTCCAGAGGAGGGTTGGCGAAACCTGCGGCTGCTGGGGGTGCTTCCACAGGTTAAGCTGGTGAGCGGCGTAGCGAACGACAAACGGCCACAGAAAATGGGGTGCACCGGCATGGATCATGGAGGTACGAGCCACTTCCATGACCAAACCGATACGTCGCTTAGCGACCCCATTCTGCTGCGGGGAGTCCGGCAGGGTG
Source organism: Closterium sp. NIES-67 (assembly GCA_027943415.1). Classification (NCBI taxonomy): domain Eukaryota; kingdom Viridiplantae; phylum Streptophyta; class Zygnematophyceae; order Desmidiales; family Closteriaceae; genus Closterium; species Closterium sp. NIES-67. Next base: position 650,635 of record BQMB01002318.1, read on the forward strand.
AACCTCTGGGTGATGCCCTCCGCACGACAGAAGCGACCAAGGAAGCCATAGGCAAACTCGCCACCACGGTCGGAGTGAAGACGCAAGTCAAGGAGACCACAGTGAACACGCGCAGAGACAAGCCACGGGATAAGAACATCAGGCACGTCGGCCTTCCGCTTCAAGGGAAACACGGTGGTGTAACACGTGTAGTCGTCAACAAGGACGAGGAAGTAACACTCATGACGTGGCCCATGGATGGGGGCTGGGCCCCAGACGTCCATGTGCACGGTCTGCAAGGGTGCGGTGGTGGGGGGGAACGAGGAGGAGTGAGGGGCACGGCGGAGCCGGCCCTCGACACAGGGGGTGCACGGCGGCGCTGGTGAGGAGGGGGGCTCGGGGAACGACCCAGGAAGACCTAAGACAGGACCGTGTTGCGATACAGTGGCAGGAAAAATTGTCCACATTTTTAGCATATATTTACATTTTGACGAGCTGTACGCTATAAACATTAAGCCTTAATTCATGGTGGCCATACACGTAGAGAGGAGCAGTTAGAGCACTCACTCAAATCTCCTAAAACCAGAGTAGTAGATTTCATGGTCCTTCAACACGACAGCATTTAATAACAGCACATCCGGACAATTTGTACCGAGGACAGGCAGCAAACTAGTTACTAGCAAAACTAGGCTTAGAATGGCTTAGAGAACACGAATATGTTACACTGGAGTGACCCTTTTCCTCACCAGACCTGAACCCGGATATTCTTTCTGAACAGTCGCGACTACTTCGACTGCTGCACCGTGACGAGACCCATAGATTTTAACATGATTCTAAGAGTGCAAGGATGCACTGTCGACCGTGCTATATTACCCTAAGTTTCGTGGCAGATACGCTAGTTTTGGCCACTCTGCTCGTAATTTTTACCTACAACGGTACGATGAAGCCGATCCATGATAAAACAAGACCAACCGACTTATGGCATCTTTGGCCACACCTCAGCATGGCTAGTCTTAGAGATAACATTCAACATGAAATCGTGCACAGTACTCCTGCATACATTCAAATACTTCGCGATTTTCCTAGTGCTCACCCCCGTATGCAAAAGCGTGGGTCCAAGAAGAGTGCGAGAAGATCCCTGTAAAGGTTTGCACTAACCTCGTAGATAACATGCCTAGGAGGGTGTAGGTGGTGATCAAGGCCAAGTGTCGGTTGACTAGGTACTAGTTTTGCTAGTAACTAGTTTGCTGCCTGTCCTCGGTACAAATTGTCCGGATGTGCTGTTATTAAATGCTGTTGTGTTGAAGGACCATGAAATATACTACTCTGGTTTTAGGAGATTTGAGTGAGTGCTCTAACTGTTCCTCTCTACGTGTATGGCCACCATGAATTAAGGCTTAATGTTTATAACGTACAGCTCGTCAAAATGTAAAAATATGTTAAACATGTGGACAATTTTTCCTGCCACTGTATGTGACGAAGACGAGGGAGGGCAGGGTGACCTAGACGGTGGTGTCACAGGAGTGTCGGGTGAGTAAGGGACCGACACGAGCAAGCCGCAGCTACCTGAGGAGACACGGGCACCTGGTGAGACGCCCCACCCGAGGGTGGCACGGTGGCCAGCGTGAACAGGCCGGACACTGGGTCCCAGGGGAACGTGGTGAGGGGAGCACCAGTGGGAGCCTCGGTATAGACAGCGTACCGCTCGTGACCAAGGAATGTAGTGGTGACGCCAAGGTCCTAGAGGCAGCCGATAGCAACTAGGTTCCTAGAGGACGAGGGGATGTGCAAGCCTGTAAGCGAGCTTGAAGGAGCCGCCGGACAGGGAAGGGTATTGGAGCTACGAGCTACGACAGGGATTGAGGAAGGGTCAGCCAGGGAAACTGCAGCGGGAGCGGCAAGCGGAGTGAGAGTAGTGGAGTCCCGGAAGAAGCACCAGGAAGCGCCAGAGTCAAGGGTGAAGGAAAGCGCAGCAGAGGCGGGAGGGGTCGAGGACGTGACGGAGGAGCCGAGACTAAACAAAGCAGGAGATCCTACGCCTGACGCAGCAGGGGAGTCTAAGCTAGGCACTCCTACACAAGTCAACACAGGGTAAGCAAAACCAATCACACTAGAGTCATCAACATACAAAACATACAGCGCAGAGCTAACCTCATCCATGTCCATATCAAAGACCTGAACACCCCTACGAAGCAAGCTGAGCCAGTCGGGGAGGTCGGGCGCCGGGCCGGAGCGAAGACGAAACAGGTCGTCAAGGCGACTGAAACAGCGAGTGGTGGTGTGACTGGTCTTACTGCACACGAGGCCACGGCGAGGACCGGTCTAAAGCTGGTACTAGCAGCACCCGTCGCCCGCACCACCACCAGTCATCACGCCGCGTACACGACCACCGCGACCGCCACCACCACCAGCGCCGGGCCACCCAGGCGGGAGACGACCAACCCGTCACTGCGGCTGCTGCTGCTGCTGCAACGGCTGCTGCTGCTGTGGCTGCTGCGGCTGCTACTGTGACGGCTGTTGGTCAGGCGGGGGAACCTGTTGCTGCTCGGTGGTGCTAGGCCCAGGGCCCTCGTCAGCACCCCCAGGAGACGACCTGGCTCCACTACCTCCTCCACCTCAACCACCCCCATCACCCCCACCACCACGCCCTGCCTTGGGGCGGCGGCCCTTTCCAGGACGTGTCTGCACTGCAGCGGCCGTCTCAGCCACTGCAGCAGAGCCGTTAGAGAAAGTGCATTGAGCAGGAGCATAGCCCTGAAAGATACAGACTAGCACCGTACCGCTGGACTGAGCGATAGAGCGCTGGCGGGTCTCTATGGCAAACAGGGTTTCAACAAAGTCAGTGAGGGTGAGGTCTGGGGGGTGGGCACTAAGAAAGTGATCGCGGGCAGTGGCAAGGCGGTCAGGGAGACGGGTGGCAAGCAGGTAGAGGGCATGCGGGAGCGGGGGCTGAAGCATGCTGAGCTGGGCCTCAGTGCGGGCCGAGCACCAGGTCGAGTCTAGCATGCGCAAGTGGGCGGCAAGGTCAGCGACAGTGGGGAAAGACGCGAGATCAGGGAAAAGCAGGGGCAAGATCAGGCGGCCTACGGAGGCAGAGGACGGGGTGGAATAGCGAGTAATGACAGCATCGAGGAACTCTTGTGCAGTCCTGATAGACCTAAAGCAGGGGCGCTCAGACAGGGGAAGCACATGACTAATGGCAAGCTGTGCAACAGCGTCACGCGACAACCAGACCGAGCAGGCGAGGGCAGCAGTAGCAGCGGACTCTCGATCAGCAGACGTGGAGTCAGCGGGCAGCGGAGCAGGGGGGTCAGGACAGGGGAGTGTACCATCAAGGTGGACGGCCAAGGAGTGGCCGTCCTGCCGCTGACCTGTGAGGTGACGGCGAAGGTCGACGAGCCACGTGTCGAACTCGATCGGCTGATCCTCCACGTCAAACCGCAGTACAGAGTCCGCCATCAGGAGCGATGCAGCTGCGGTGCAGTGGATGCAGTGCCGTACAGTGCGGTGCAGTGCAGTACAGTACGGTGCAATGCAGTACAATGCGGTGCAAAGGGGTGCAGTGCGGTCGCGCGGGCCGGGGACGGGGCGGGCGCGGGGTGGGCAAACGGACGGGCACGGGGCCGGCAAACGGGCAGGCACGGGGGGGGCGGCGACGGACAGGCGCGGGGGCCGGTGACGGATGGGCGCGGGGGCTGGGGACGGACAAGCGCGGGGGCCGGTGACGGAAAGGCGCGGGGGCCAGCGATGAACGGGCACGAAGGCCGGTGACGGACAGGCGCGGGGTCGGGGAACGGACGGGCATGGGGCCAGAGACGGGGCGGGCGCGGGGCCCGGCTAACGGACGGGCGCGGGGCCGCTGGGCCTCTAGAGAACGGGGCCGCTGGTCGACGGGGCCGAGGGGCCGCTAGGGGACGGGGCCACGGGGCCGCTAGAGAACGGGGCCGCGGATCGACGGGGCCGAGGGGCCGCTAGGGGACGGGGCCATGGGGCCACTAGGGGACGGGGCCGCTAGGGGACGGGGCCGCTAGGGGACGGGGCCGCTAGGGAACGGGGTCGCGGGGCTGCTAGGGAACGGGGTCGCGGGGCCGCTGATCGACGGGGCCGAGGGGCCGCTAGGGGACGGGGCTGCTAGAGAACGGGCCCACGGGGCGGCTGGTCGACGGGGCTGAGGGGCCGCTTGGGGGCGGGGCCGCGGGGCCGCTGGTCGACGGGGCCAAGGGGCCGCTAGGAGGCGGGCCCGAGGCCGGCTACGTGACGAACGCGGGGCCAGCTACGAGGCGGGCATGGGGCCAGCTACGGGGAGAACGCGGGGCCGGCTAGGGGCGGACGCGGGGCCAGTTACGGGGCGAACGCGGGGCCGGCTAGGGGCGGACGCGGGGCCGGCGATGGGGCGAACGCGGGGCCGGCTAGGGGCAGACGCGGGGCCGGCGACGGGGCGAACGCGGGGCCGGCTAGGGGCGAACGCGGGGCCGGCTACGGGGCAAGCAAGCTAGGGGGAACGGGGCCGGCTAGGGGGAATGGGTGGCCAGGACCTAGGGCGGAAGCACTGGTGGGCGGATGGGACCTAACCTACTCATGATACCATGTTAGAATGGATGAAGGATGTAGAAGGAGAGAGTACAGGGGTATTTAGGCTAGTGTGTTGTACCCTCTAAGGCACAAACCTATACTAACATACGTAGATATGTTTGACAGTACTCTCTAGGAACACAAACCTATCTAGCCTATAACTTCTACATATAAGCATATGTACCGTAATCCCCCATATTGAGAAAGCTTGCTACTTGTAGTGCAAATGGCATTGTTCTCATTCCACTGGCATCAAGTACAAAGAGTTCCCAATATATTCATATATTAGCATAAACTTTCTACACTATGAGGGATATGTCTATGCCGAGGATGATCCATCGAAGCGGTGCATGCTGAAGAGGGTAGACGAAGCAGGTTGGGTGGGCGGGAATTGAACTTGAGCTGGGAAAAATGAAAAACGTGGGTGGAGGAAGAATGACCTCCAACCCCATTACATGGTTGGAGAAGGGCGAATAGCGCGCTTCGACGATGCCTGAGATTGCGTTACAAGCAGCTTCGCATTCACAATACGCAATTTTGAAAGTGTGAACACTTTAAAATTTTACATATTGAGAAAGCTTGCTACTTTTAGTGCAAATGGCATCGTTCTCATTCCACTGGGTTGACCTGAGACATGGAGGGAGATGGCTGTCGGTGGCGTGCAAGACCTCGAGAATGTTGTGCTGGGGATGGTGCCGACCCGAGGGTCTGTACGTTGCGGAAAGCCGCAACCAGTTGGTCGACGGCGGGTGTGACGTACATTTCTTTGGCCGTGTCACTGCGCCATCGGCCAAGACGTTTGAAGAGCCGGTCCGCTACGCCTCCTTGGGCAGCGACGGTCGCAGCGCCTTTGCAAAAGGAGTGGGTGCCGAGGTGATGCTCACCCAGGCCGATGGACTGGAAAGCCTCCTTGCACCAGTTGCAAATGGTGGTGTATGATGGCGGCTTGCTGGTACGGACACCACCTGCAGCCACGCCAAACACCCCGATTAAGGGTCCGGGAGTGGTGGGTCCATAGCCTGCCAACCGGATGAAGCGTTTGGTGCATTGGACAGGGCAGAGGGGTCCTGGGACGGCAGCAATAGGAACCCATGAGCCCTGACCTGCCTGGTCCGTTTTGGAGCGCGGGATGAGCAGCCACATTACGTCATCCTCAAACTGGATATCCTCCCAGTTGATGGCCATGAGATCGGAGTAACGCAAAAATCCGACGTACATGAGAAGGGGAATGAGACCTTTCTGGAAGGTGGCCGGGTCGTTAGCACCGATGAAATGAGTAGTCATCTCGTGCACTTAATGTAAAGAGACCGGTTCCTTGGTCCGATTGGGCCAGGGACACTGTCGCTTGGCGAATTCTCGAACGTGTGATGTGAAGGGGCCAGTGCTGGGGCAAGATGCCCCAATCATGCGGTGAGCGAAGCTGACGGCCAAGCATGTGAGTTGTATCACTGAGAGAGTGGCCTTGTTTCAAATTGCATAGACAAGGTACAAGGCGAGTGTCATGTCCGCGGTTGGCAGAAAGGGAAGGTTGACCTTGATGCAGAAGGAACGAAACTGCTGCCAATAAGGTTCGTAAATTCGAATTGTAGAGTGTGCGCGCGTTTGTGCCATGACCGAGAGTGGCTCGCGTTGCAGGGTTGGAATTAGATCTGTTTGCGATACAGGCGGGGAGGCAGACATTAGGGAAACGCGACTTGCAGAGCGAGCATGAGGCTATCAGGTAGACCAGAGCCGGAGAAGGCACTAGTGTGTGTGCCTGGGCTAAGCATTGGCTTCCGTGCTTGAGTCGGATGTGAGATTTGATGGGGCTAGCCCAAGCTGGCGGTGAGGGTTGGAGGAGTGGCCACCAGCTGGCACCGGGCCAGTAAGGAAGTACCAGGGTGAGAAACGTGTGTGTACGTTGCGCATGGTGGAGGACGGCGGGGATCAATTGAGGTGGGGGGAAGGCACAGCCGTGTTCTGCCGACCAAGAGATCGTGAAAGCATTGATCGCCGTAGCCGCGGGGTGCGGGTTTTCGAAATAGAAACGACGCAGCTTGGCATTGCTAGCATTGGCGAAGAGATCAATGGATTGGGGACCTCAGCGCCGAGCAAGGATGTTGAACCACGGCGTTTTTAGTGTGGAGTAATCGCGATCGAGTATCTTGGAAAGCTTGTCCGCATGCGTGTTGAGTTCGCGAGGGATCCACTCCATCATGAGGCGAACTCGGTGGGTAGTACACGTGCGAATGATCTCCTTGCAAGCGATGGTGAGATCAGAGCTGTGTGAGCCACCCTTCTTCAATATGAAGAAAACCCCTTGATTATCCACGCGTATGAGCACATGCTTGTTTCGGAGTAGGTCGCTGTATGTCTGCAGTGCCCATAGAACCCCTTCAATCTCTTGACGGGTACAGGACGTGTGTCGCAAAGCGGCGGGCATGTTCATGCTGGCTTCATAAAGGTTGCCAGAGAACATGTTGAGAGTAGCCCCCCAGCCATGGCTGCTCGCGTCGACATGAATCACAGCGTCGTTGCTACAGCGCACATGAAATGGGGCACCGTTGAAGTGGTCTAACTCGGTTGACCAGAATTCCAACTTCTCGCAGGCGATAGGTGAGAGCGATACTCTGCTATTCCATGAAGGAGCGTCGTTGATGGTCTACAATAGGGCGTGGCTGAAATGCCCTAGCAGTGGCCCCGAGCGCAAGAGCCATCGAAGCAAGCATACCAGTAACCCGCGCGACGTGCCGGGCGGGGACCTTGGACTGGCTGCGTCCGGCTTCCAAGAGCGACTGGATAGTAGTCTGCAGTGTGCCATGCCGTTCCGGACCCACAGAGAATTGGCCGACTTTTGTATCAAGTTCCAAGCCCAGGAAACGTAAGCGCTGGGTTGATTGAAGGTGGGATTTCTTAGCGTTGATCATGAGGCCCGCCTTGCAAAGATCACCAATAATGTGGTTGCAAGTTTCACGGGCGTCGGCATCCAAATGACAAAGGAAGAGGATATCGTCCACAGACGGTATGACACGCACTCCCCTTGTTCTCTAGCGGCGCGCGAGCTGCTTGATCAACTGCGTAAAGATGAACGGTGCTGTAGCCAGTCTGAATGGAAGGGAGCGGAAACAGTATGAGTGCCCGCCAAATTGAAAAACCCAAGAATTTCCAACACGACGGGTGAATGTCGACGTGGTGATAGCCAGACTTCAGGTCAATTGAAAACATCCAATCGTCTGCACGCGCCAACTCTGCGACGCGACTGAGTCCCTCGTACTTGAATTTGGGAATTTGCAGCTCCTGGTTGACCTTGCGCAGATCGAGGATGAGACGACATTTATCGCGCTGTTCCACAACGTTGAGAGGGCTGACGCATGTGAGCGTTGATTCTGGCACCTTTGCTGCGGCGCCGCTTTGGAGGAGATCCGCGATGGCGGACTTCGTAAATGCCTCGTAAATTTGGGCCCCCACATGATTGGTGCTCCGGAAAAGTTGTGGGGGCCCTTGTTTCCAAGGCATCCAGTAGCCTCTGTCAATGACTGATATGATCAAGTTATTGGTGCACCATGGACGCCACCAGGGTAGTGCGTCTCGCAGGCGCCCGCACATGGTTGAGACCGTCCGGTCCGTCACTGCGTGTTTGAAGGGATCACCGAGCCCCGTAAGGTCGTGTGTGAGTAGTTCTGCAAATGGAATCCAACAAAAGAATGGGGTAAGGTTCGTAAATGCTGGGCAGAGTGAGCGCGAAGGCCACCAACGTGATCGTGAGCATACTTTTTTTTTTTTTTTTTTTTTTTTTTTTTTTTTTGAAGCCAGGGATGTATCCATGAAGGCCGGTGCCTGATACGATATGAATGTAAGGGACTAGGGCAATGTGTATCTGGCCCGGCAGCCGGTCGCATGCTGCGCCACCGCGTACGCACTTTCGATGTTGCTTTCTCACGTTCGGGCTCTCTCACTCTTTCTCTCTCTCTCTCTCTCTCTCTCTCTCTCTCTCTCTCTCTCTCTCTCTCTCTCTCTCTCTCTCTCTCTCTCTCTCTCTCCCTCCCTCCCTCTCTCTCTATCTCTCTATCTCTCTCTCTCTCTTTCTCGCTTGCACCATCTTTCTCTTGCGAAGCATCGCATGTTCCAGTAAGCCAAATCCCTCCAATGGCTTGTCAAAGTGCATGTGATGGGACGGAAGCTAAGGCTAATTATGTACCTCGCGTTGGACATTGTAGGCCCCACAAAGTGTTTGGTTTCATGTGCCTTGATGTGGCCGCACCCATTTTTTGGTCGTGCCTTCTTCTAGGTTAGGCTTGGATGGCAAGGGCACCCAAGATAGGTTCCTAAGCTCCAAAAACGGAGCTGCCTTGTGAGGTCCTAGGCATTGTGAGGCCTTTTTTCATAGTGGGGTTCTCAATAATATTTTAAGAAATGAGGTCAACAAGAATTGAAAAGCTTGGCCCATGAGCTTCGAGTCTTGAGCCTTGGCCACTATCCAACAGGGATTCTATCTTTTAAAAAGATGATGAAATGAAAAGAAACCAACACCTCCAAGGGTGCCACTACCGAGGTGGGTCAAAAATGTTTTCTCCCCCCTTGGGGCTTGGCCCATTGCCTATACTCATACCCTCTATCGGGTTTGGCCAGCGGTCATTTCATTCTGATTCCCAGCGAGGGAATGGCCAGCGGCCCTAACCACCCCATGGTGCAGTGGCACTTACACCGAAGTTCACAAAAAAAAAGCCTCATTTACTTTTCACACAACGGGTGCGGGCCCTTGTGACCCGCTCCCTTTTCCAGTGCAGATGTTCGCCGTGTGGCCCGGCTGGCCACAGCGAAAGCAAGCGCCTCGGAAGCCACTCTGGGCGCCGCTCGGTAGAGGGTCAAACTTCCCTCCAAAGCCCATAGGGCCGCGGCCTCCAGCGGGATGGCCATGGCCATATGAGCCTTGCGCGTGTTTCATTGCCACAACGTCTGCAAGTGCTTGCTTGAAGGGGCATGAGGGGAGGACACTCTTCTCTTGGTAGAGCTTGAAGCGGCGCGCCGTCTTGAAGTCGGAGGCGTCGGCGACTTGGAGGAGCTCGAAGCGCTTGGCGATGAGCGCGTACGCCGCCTCGAAGCATTCGAGCAAGCTCGATGTGTCGCCGTGGCGCACCTTGTGTTCCGCGTGCTTCAGGTATGCTCGCAGGTCTTCCAAGAACTCGGCTTGCTTGCGTACCCCGGCGTTGTTGAACGATGATGCCGGGATGGTTGGGTTAGAGAAAGGAAGAGGTGGGAGGTGCTCGGTGGGTGCGAAAAAATTAGTGTGTGTATGAGCCTCACCAGCCTCGTTGTCGGAGTCACTGTCTTCCTTGGCATTTTCTTGCGTGGCAGCGGCTAGCTCCTTCTCGGCGCGGGTGGTCTTGGAAGGACGAGCGTGACGCGACGACTCCTTTTTTCCATCTTCAATTTTAGTCGAGGTAGAAATGGTAGTCACAGCTGCTGTAACCGCAGGTGTGTTTTGCTGTAACAGCACCAGCAGTGCCGCCACTTGCTTGTTGGTCAAAGCAAGGGCGGCAGGTGTTGGCATGCTGGACGAGGCCGCCCCACGGCCTCGCTTGTTCTGACGCGAGGGGCCCGCCCTGCCGTTTGGCGCCTTCTGCACGCTGGCGTCAGCAGGTGACGCGCCATCCGCTACTTGCGTCTCCTGCTGCTCGCTGGCGCGTGGCTCACCAAGCTCAACTTGGTTGACCTCGCCACTACACAGCAATACGTCGAGGGCAGAAGGGGCGAGGTCGCCCTCTGCCTGACACTTGTTGCCGCGATCACCCGCCATTTCACGGGCGTTTTTCTCCGATTCCGAAATATTCGGAGTGTCGACGGGCGGATTTTCAGCACGATTGGCCGGGGTGCTAGGAGGGGCCATGGCTGCCTGGTTATGTGTAAGGATATCGGCGAGAAGCTGGGAGGGTGCTTCCCCGCAAGGAAGAGTTTTCAACTTCGCCAGCGTGGCGGAGCGAAAAAGGCGGGATGGGAACTCAATTGAACTTGAGCTGGGAAAAATGGAAAACGTGGGTGGAGGAAGAATTACCTCCAACCCCATTATATGGTTCGAGAAGGGCGAATTGCGCGCTTCGATGATGCCTTAGATTGCGTTACAAGCAGCTTTGCATTCACAACACGCAATTTTGAAAGTGTGAACACTTTAAAAAATTACATATATAACACCCTATGGTGCATAAAAAAAATCACTAAAAAAATGACTGGGTGTTAACAGTGCCCCGGAAAAATATAGTGCCCATTGTCACGAGAGCTAGGTAGCTAGGAAGCCATGAAATGGCGTAAGGGTTTAGCTAGGAACGAAGTAGGAGAGAAAGTTGACAAGAGAAAAGAGAGAGACTGGAAAGAGAGGGATACCAGGAGGGGATTGTACCCTCTACAGTAGAGTTCGATAACCTACCAAGCCTACAAAATATATAACACAATATATAATTTAACACACCCCCTAGGCTTGGTAGAAGGACCCACACACACCCCCTAGGCTTGATAGTAGGAAGACTAGGTCGTTTACGTAGACTAAGATGTAGAACGGATTCTGGCCAGCACGAACGAAGAGCGAGGGGTCTGCACAGGACGGAAAGAACTGCAGGTCAGCGAGCGTAGCATGCAGCGTGTCGTGCCACTCACGGGGTGCCTGTCGCAGGCCGTAGACCGGGCGCCGGAGGAGCCACTGAGTCCCAGGAGGGAAGGTACTAGTGAAGCCGTGCGACGGCGCAGGTAGACCTGCTCGTGTAGGCTGCCCTGAAGAAACGCAGTGGAGAAGTCGAGGGAGTGCAGCTCGTAGTCACGCTGAGCTGCTACGTATAGCAGCGCCCGAAGAGTAGTCATCTTCGGGGTCGGGGCGAAGGTCTGGAAGAAGTCCACCCCCTCACGCTGGCTGAAGCCTCTAGCCACGTAGCGCGCCTTGAACACAGACGCCTCTCTAGGGGGGCGCTTCACCTTGAAGAGCCCCCGGCCATCGACTACGCTCACCCCAGGTGGGGGAACTGCGTCGACGTAGGTGCCGGTGGATCTCCAAGATGCCATCTCTTGCTCCATGGCAGCTATCCACTGAGAGGCCCAGGGTCCCGAGGTTGCGTCAGCGTAGGTGCGAGGGGTTGGGATGTCAACAGCGTCTGGGTCACCCACAGGGACTACCAGCATGGAACAGAGATGGGGAGCAGCCTCGGACAGGAAAGCAAGCTGGTACTGCTTGTCCTCTCGGACGTCACTGCCAAAGGCAGCAGCACCCCTGACGGACGGAGGACAGACATGGTCAGACACCAGAGTGGTGGCGTAGTCAAGGCGGTAGGTAGAGGCAAAGCCAGCGACAGCAGCGACAAGTGCGTCAAGACTCGAGACAGGAACAGACAGGTCGGTAACGAGAGAGGCAAGGACCCGAGGAACAAGAGGATGAGTGGCACGGAGGTAGTCAGACATAGGAGGCAGAGCGACAACAAGCAAGGATGGAGGAGGCGACGGTAGGAGGGGAGGACAAGAAGCGTGGGAACGAAGTAACATAGGGTGAGAGCGCGGAACAAGGGAGATAGGACGAGCACGGGAGGAGCGACGAGACCAGACGTGAGAGGGAGGCGTCGGGTCAGGAGACAGGGGAGGAGACACAGGAGGGGAACGAGGGGGAAGACGAGCCGCAGACGAGTCCGGCGGAGGAAAAACAGGAAGAGGAGGAGGGGGCGGGGAAGGCGCAGGCGAGCGGGTAGGGGAGGGAAGGCCAAGTAGGCAAAAGGCAAACACCGGCGACGACTGCTGCTGCTGCTCCGGCCGCTGCTGCAGCTCCACGCCGATGCCTGAACCTCCAGCTGCACCACGACTACCTTCAAAAAGCTCCACTCCACCACCCCCAGAACCAACCTCCTCAGGACTAGAACCCTCTCCAGCACCGGTGCCACCCCCGAGACCATCGGGGCAAGCCACGACAGGAACCCCGGGACTAGAACCCTCTCCAGCACCTACGCTACCCCCAGAGCCCACGGACGGCAGCTGCGGCTGCGGCGGCGACGGCAACTGCGGCTGCGGCTGCGGTGGCAACGGCGGTGGAGGAGGGGACACCAGGGCAAAAACAGGCGGCGAGAACTACGCTGCGGGGCCACCAGACGTGGAATGCAGATGCGTCACCAAGGAACCCGGTCCAAAGAAGGGTCGGCAAAACATGTGGCCGCTGGGATCGCGGCCACAGGTTAAGCTGGTGAGCGGCGTAGCGAACGGCGAACGACTACAGAAAATGGGGTGCACCGACATGAATCATGGAGGTATGAGCCACCTCCATGACCAAACCGATGTGTCGCTCAGCGACCCCATTCTCTTGCGGGGAGTCTGGCAGGGTGTACGATTGGATGATGCTCTCCGCACGACAAAGCTGTCCAAGCCGACCTGAGGCAAACTCGCTGCCACGGTCAGAGTGGAGACAAAGCACAGGGAGACCGCGGTGGAGACGCGCAGCTACGACCCACGGGATGAAAAGGTCAGGCACGTCGGCCTTCCACTCCAGGGGGAACACCGTGGTGTAGCGCGTGTAGTTGTTGACGAGCACGAGAAAGTAGCGCTCGCGACGCTGTCCGAGGAGACCTAGGACGAGACCGTGTTGAGACATGTGACGCAGATGCGGGAGTGCGGGGTGACCTAAGCGGTGGTGCCACAAAAGCAACGGGTGAGTGAGCGACTGACACGAGCAAGTGGCAGCTACCTGGGTAGACGAGAACCCAGGGAGGACGCGCCAACCGAGGGGGAAGTAGTGTCCAGCGTAAACAAGCCAGACACCTGGTCCCGGGGGAATGTCGCAAGGGGTGAACCTGAGGTGGCCTCGATACAGACAGTGTACCGCTCATGACCAGGGAACGTAGTGGTGACGCCGAGGTCCTGAAGACAGTCGACACCAACTACACTGGCGGAAAGTATTGTCTGCATGTTTGGAATATTAAGGGGTCATGCACATTAATCCTTAATCTTTTGGTATGCCCAATGTATGCAGGTTGGGGTAAGGCTGTAGGCCCATGCCTTACATTTCCCAAAGATACTGTTATTTACAGCAAATAACACAAATTAACAATCATGGTACATCCGGACAATTTGTGCCAGGCGCAAGCAGCAAGTTTCAACAACCCCAAACTAGTACCTAGTCCACCGCCCTTTCGCTTTAATCACCGCCCTCTCCCTCCTTGGCATACTTTCCACCAGGTGGGTGCACAAATCCGATGAGATCTTCTCCCTTTCCTTCTGAACACACTCCCACAGGTCCAGCATACCAGTGGGATGCCTCTCGTGCTTGGCTAGCCACACATTGAGATGAGCCCATAGATGCTCTATTGGGTTGAGGTCGGGTGAGGATGATGGCCACTCAACCACCCCAAACTCCTGCTCTCGAGGCCACTCATGCACGATACGCGCATTGTGCTTGGGGTCGTTGTTGTGCTGGAAGATAACTTCCGAGGGTGCAAGTTGGTAAAACTTGATTGTACTATTGAGCTCGTCCTGCAGTATACTCAAAGAGAGCAGTCCGTCCATCCTACCATATGTTTTGCTCATGAATCCCGCTCCCTTATACGACATGCAGTCGCAAATCTTCAAGCAACCGCCCCCGTGCTTGACGGTCTGCTTGATTTGGTGTCTTTGGAGGGCAGTCCCTTCGTGAACGCATGCGTATGAGAGTCCGTCGGATGCAAAACGGCCGATCTTGGTCTCATCCGAACAGATCACTCGCTTCCAGTCGTCAACCAACCAGTCTGCGTGGGCACGAACCCATTCCAGCCTATCGCGTATGTTTTTCCGAGAGTATCGCGGCTTCTTGGGATGCTTGATTGCGACAATTCCGCTGCCATTCAAAGCGTTACGCATTGTCTTAGGATGCCACGTGATGCCGTGCTGCTTCTCGACGATCTTCGCCACGTGACCGGAAATTTTTGCCTCCTCGCTGGTAATCGACCGAACTATGTCGGGCCGGACTCTCTCTGTCATTAAGCGAGGGCGACCAGCTGAGGGCATCGTAGGACGCACGTCATCGCGGCTAGACTCTACAATCGCTTTGATGGACCGAACTCTTCCCTATGCCTAGCTGTTCAGCGATTCGACGATTGCTATACCCCCTCCGCAACAAGGTAATGATCCATGCTTAGAGCGCCTCATCTAACCGTTTCATGACGGCCTAATCGTCGCAGCGGTCCTAGCCTATCTCCTGACTACTCGAAAGTCGCGAGGGCAAGTAAGTAGAAAAAGCGAGGTTAGGAAATAGATCTAGTACGCTGCTTGGCATGAACTGTCAAGATGCACCCACGCGAACCAAATCTCGTCCACTGTAAAAAAACGACCCCTATAAAACAGAAACCATACCCGTTACACACAATACAGAACTACTTTACAACCGAGGCCGAAATATGAATCATAACTATACAAAAATGGCACCAAAAAGGTACGTAAACATTTTCTAGGCAATTATCCGGGCAATACTTTCCGCTAGTGTAAGTTCCTGGAGAACGAAGGGATGTGCAGGCTTGTAAGGGAACCCGAGGGGACCGCTGGACAGGGAAGGGTGGTGTAGCTGCACGCTACGACAGGAGCATACGAGGGGTCAGCAAGGGCGACAGGGGCAGGCACGGCAAGCGACGTGAGTGTGGCGTGGTTGTGGAAGAAGCAGGCAGACGCACCGGAGTCAAGTTTGAAGGATAGCGAAGCTGCAGCGGTCGACGAAGGTGGAGCAATTGTGGAGCCTAGGCTAGTCAAGGCAAGTGGTCCTACACCAAACGCAGCAGGGAGTCTATACTACACACAGGTGGTACGCCTAAGCTAGAAAACACCGGGTAATAAAATCCTGGCACATTAGAAGCGTCACCATACAGAGAATGCAGGGCAGAACTAATCTGATCCATGATTAAGTCAAAAACCGGCACACCGTGGCACAGCAAACTGGGCCAGTCAAGGAGGTCCAGGGCCGGGCCAAAGCGACGACGAAAGATGTCATCGAGGCGACGGAAGCAGCGGGCGGTCGGGTGCGGGCGGCGGCAAATGGTGCCGCGGAGGGGCCCGGTCGAGAGCTGGTACAGGCAGTTGATAGCACCTGGGCCGCCAATAGATGCCGAGCTGCGCAGGCCGCCACCGCGGCCACCACCTCCAGAGGCTCCTGGCTAGCCTGGCGGGAGGCGGGCCCACGGCTGTTGTGGCTGCTACTGTGGCTGCTGCTGCTACTGCTGCTGTGACTGCTGGTGCTGGGGCTGCTCCTGGACACCAGCCCCAACACCCTCGTGAAAATCACTGTCCCCACCACCACTACTACCACCACCAGCGCCACCACCGCACCAACCCTTGGGGCTGCGACGACCCCGGCACCGCCGTTGCTGCAGGGAGACCGCAGCAGCGGTCTTAGCAGCAGGGGAAGCCGTAGCTACTGCGGCGGAAACTTCAGCATACGTGCATGAGGAGGGAGCACAGCCCTGAAAGATAGGGACTGCCGCAACACCGCTCGACTGAGCGATAGTGCACTGGCGAGTCTCTATCTCAGACAGGTCAGTGACAAAGGCGGTCAGGGTGAGGTCACCAGGGTGCTGGCTAAGGAGCTGGTCGCGGGCAGTGGCTAAGCGGTCAGGCAGACGCATGGAAATAAGGTACAGGGTAGCGCAGAAATGTGGGGGGAAGGCAGTGAGCTGGGCGGCAATGCTAGCAGTGCGGTACGTAGTCTCTAGTGCACGGAGGTGAGTGGCGAGGTCAGCGACAGTGGGAAACGCGGCAAGGTCTAGGAATAGCATGGGGAGGATTAGGCGGCCAGCAGAGGTGGAGGCGGGCGTGTAGTAATGAGCAACTACAACATCTAGGAGTTCCTTTGCATTGGCGTTAGCAGTGAAGCGCGGACGCTCAGACAGGGGAAGCGCATGACTAATGGCATGACTAACAGCATTGCGGGAATCCCAGACAGCGCGAGCGAGCGCAGCAGCAGAGAAAGCCTTACATTCAGCAGTAGTGGGATCAATATGGAGGGGATCAGGCGCGGGAGGGTGGGGGAAGCAAGCCATCAATATGCACAGCCAGGGAGTGCCCATCCTGACGCTCCCCTGACAGGTGCCGACGAAGATCGACAAGCTAGGCGGCAAAGTCGATCGTGTGTCCTTCAGCGTCAAGGTGGAGGACGGCGTCAGCCATCGTGCAGGCACAGCGTCACAGCTCCACGGCACCACAACGACACAGCGGCACAGCGGCACGGCGGCACAGCGACACAACGGTACAGCTGAACAAGGACTCAGCGGCACGGCGGTAGGACGCTCCAGCGGGAAGACCGAGTGGGGCGCACAGGGCCCGAGATGCACAGCAGATCGGCGGGCGCACAAGGGGCCGGCGAGCACGAAGGGGCCGGCAAGGTGCGCGGGTGGGGCCGGGCAGGTGCATGGGAGGCCGGACGGGGGCACAAGGAGCTGGCGGGCGCTCGAGGGGCCGGGCAGGTGCGTGAGAGGGACCGAGCGGGCGCGCGCGAGGGGCCGGGCGAACAACGTGAGAGGCCGGGCAGGCGACGTGAGGGGCCGACGGGGCGCGAGGGGGCGACTACGGCGCGAGAGGGGCCGGCTAGGCGCGAGGGGCCAGCCACTGCGCGAGGGGCCTGCAACGGCGCGAGGGGCCGGCTAGGCGCGAGAGGAGACGGTAGGGCGCGAGGGGCCGGCTAGGCACGAGAGGCCGGCTAGGCGCGAGGGGCCGGCTAGGTGCACGAGGGGCCGGCTAGGCGCGAGAGGGGCCGGCTGGGCGTAGGGGGCCGACTAGGTGTGAGGGGTCGGCTACGGCGCGCGAGGGGCTGGCTAGGTGCTAGGGGCCATCGACGGCGCGAGAGGGGCCGGCTAGGCGCGAGAGGGGCCGACTAGGCGCGAGAGGTGCCGGCTGGGTGCAGGGGGCCGACTAGGCGCGAGGGGCCGGCTACGGCGCGTGAGGGGCCGGCTAGGCGCTAGGGGCTGGCTACGGCGCGAGGGGCCGTCAACGGCGCAAGAGGGAGCCGGCTAGGCGCGAGAGGGGCCGGCTGGGCGCGAGGGGCCGGCTACGACGCGAGGGGCCGGCGACGGCGTGAGGGGACGGCTGGGCGTTAGGGGGCAGCTAGGCGCGAGGGGCCGTCGAGGCGCGATAGGCTGGTGCGGGGGACGGAAGCGGGTGGGCGGAAGTGGACCTAACCTACTTATGATACCATGTTAGAATACTAGAATGAATGAAGCAAGTCAGTACAAGGAAGATATAGGGTTGGAGACGTACTCTCTAGGAACACAAGCCTATCTAGCCTATAACTTCTGCATATAAGCATATGTATAAGTTGACAGGCACCAGGCTGAGTGGCATTTCATAGCAAGACACTTATTCTTGGATTGGATACAATCTTCCTTACAAACGGGGGAGTAGACCAAGAGCTGCTCCATACACTGGCTGAAAGAGACAGCTTGATGCAACGCATTGCCGACGCCTCTGAATGTCATTCTGCCCGTCGGCTTTCGCCTGATGCAGCCTTCAGTGGTCTCCTGATATGAGGGCTGGCAGCAGGCCCCTACATTGGTTTTCAGGCATACTGATCACGTAGAATTCCCCTTGAGGTTTTCCCTTATTTTTAAGGGTTGGCCCAAAAAAACTTTCTCATGAATTAGGACTCACAGGCTTTTTTTTCCTGAGCAAACAGCGTTACTTACGAAAAAATTTCCCGAGTTCTCGAAGCTTTGTGGTTACCGTTATCCCCCGTATATAACACCCTATGGTGTATATAAAAATTCACTAAAAAAATGACTGGGTGTTAACAGTGGCCATGTGTGTTCACAACTGCGCGGAGCAGCTGTTAACGAGGTATAGCATCCTCTAAGATGAAACTCACGAACATGGCGTCGTTGGCCAATCCCTGCTGAGTGCTGCGGTCAGGGCCAGGTTCGTGCCACACCTGCGACCGTCAAGACCTGAGAGGATTTCGCTCAGGAGAATATTCACCGTCAAATCACAACAGAATCCTCCCAAGTCTCGATCTTAGGTGACGATTCGATTTCACGCTGCAACTTGTGTTGATTCTTCTGCCCGTTTTTTCGCTGCTAATGATATTTGACATTGCATTTTTCATCCTGCTCGTTTTTTTTTCAATCGAGGGGAGCTTGAAAAATGACGAAATATTGTTCTTTGCTGCATAAAACGAGCAAGGTGTTATGTAAAATGCAAACCCTGAAAAGCGGGTGCTCTAAAAAATGCACCCTATCATAAGCTCTCCCCCGCATAAACCACCCATGGAGTGACTACAGTATTTCGGCGGGTGTTATATACGGGGGATTACGGTACAGCTCGTTACAAAGCTGAAATTTCAGGCTTCGCTAAGAAAATCTTGCGAAGGAATCAGAGTTGACCACTAAAAAAAGGCTAAAACATCAGGACAGGCCTTCTACAAAATCCTGTGCAATCAGGGCTGGTACCAGCAACGACCTGTCGACTTTTACATATTTTTCTAGAAGTTATAGGCTAGATAGGTTTGTGTTCTTAGGGGGTACAACCCCAACCCTATATCTTGCTTGTTCTCACATGTTTCTACTTCATTCTTACATCGTAATATGGTATCATAGTAGGTTAGGTCCGCCAACTCGCTTCCGCCCCTCGCCGTAGCCCACCGCCTCTCGCGTACCCACCGGCCCCTAGCGCGCCCGCCGGCCGCCGGTCCCTAGCGCACCTGCTGGCCGCGTACCCGCCGACCCCTAGCGCGCCTGCCGCCCGCGTAGCCCGCCCGGCCCCTAGCGCGCCCCCCGCCCACGTACCCGCCGGCCCCTAACGCGCCTGCCATCCTCGTAGCCCGCCCAGCCCCTAGCGCGCCCACCGTCCGCGTAACCCGCCCGGCCCCTAGCGCGCCCGCCGTCCATGTAGCTCGCTTCGCCCCTCTCATCGCCCGCCCGGCCCCTCGCATAGCTCGCCTGGCCACTCGCGTAGCCCGCCCGGCCCCTCACGTAGCCCGCCCGGCCCCTCCCGTAGCTTTCCCGGCCCCTCGCGTAGCCCGCCCAGCCCCTCCTGTAGCCCGCCCGGCCCCTCGCGTAGCCCGCCCGGCCCCTCGCACGCGCCCGCCTGGCCCCTCACGTAGCCCGCCCGGCCCCAGCTCGCGCCAGCCCGGCCCCTCCTCGTACGCCTCGCCGGCCCTTCGTGCGCTCGCCGGCCCTTTGCGCGCTCGCCATCCCTTCGCGCGCGCGCCGGCCCTTTGTGCGCCCCCTTGGCCCTTCGCGCGCCCGCCCGGCCCCTTGCCCCCCTCGCCGGCCCTTCACGCACTTGCCGGCCCCTTGCGCTCTCACCTGGCCTCTCACGCACCCGCCCTGCCCCTCGCGCGCCTTGCAGGCCCGTCGCGAGCCCGCCGGGTCCTCGCGTCCCCGTCCGGCCTCTCCCACACCTGCCCCCCCCCCCCACGCGCCTCGCCGGCCCTTCGTGCTCGCCGGCCCCTTGTGCACCCGCCGGCCTTTCGTGCGCCTCGCCGGCCTCCTCTGCGTCTCGGGCCCTGTGCGCCCCGCTCGGTCTTCCTGCTGGAGCGTCCTGCCACCGTGCCGCTGAGTCCCTGTTCGGCTGTGCCGTCGTGTCGCTGTGCCGCCGTGCCGCTGTGTCGCTGTGGTGTCGTGGAGCTGTGATACTGCGCCTGCACGATGGTGGACCCCATCTTCCGCCTTGACGCTGAGGGACACGCGATCGACTTCGCTGCCTAGCTTGTCAATCTTCGTCGGAACCTGACAGGTCAGCGTCAGGATGGGCACTCCCTGGCTATGCATGCTGATGGCTTGCTTCCTCGCCCTCCCGTGCCTGATCCCCTCCTTGCTGACCACACCACTGCTGAGCGTGAGGCTTTCTCTGCTGCTGCGCTCGCTCGCGCTGTCTGGGATTCCCACGATGCTGCTAGTCATGCCATTAGTCATGCGCTTCCCCTGTCTGAGCGTCCGCGCTTCACTGCTGTCGCCAATGCAAAGGAATTCCTAGATGTTGTAGTTGCTCGCTACTACACGCCCGCCTCTGCCTCTGCTGGCCGCCTGATCCTCCCCATGCTATTCCTAGACCTTGCCGCGTTTCCCACCGTCGCTGACCTCGCCATTCACCTCCATGCACTAGAGACTACGTACCACGCTGCTAGCATTGCCGCCCAGCTCATTGCCTTCCCCCCACCATTCTGCGCTACCCTGTTCCTTATTGCCATGCATCTGCCTGACCGCTTAGCCACTGCCCGCGACCAGCTCCTTAGCCAGCACCCTGGTGACCTCACCCTGACCGCCTTTGTCACTGACCTGTCTGAGATAGAGACTTGCCAGCGCACTATCGCTCAGTCGAGCGGTGTTGCGGCAGTCCCTATCTTTCAGGGCTGTGCTCCCTCCTCATGCACGTATGCTGAAGTTTCCGCCGCAGTAGCTACGGCTTCCCCTGCTGCTAAGACCGCTGTTGTGGTCTCCCTGCAGCAGCGGCGGTGCCGGGGCCGTCGCAGCCCCAAGGGTTGGCGCGGTGGTGGCGCTGGTGGTGGTAGTAGTGGTGGTGGGGACAGTGATTTTCACGAGGGTGTTGGGGCTGGTGTCCAGGAGCAGCCCCAGCACCAGCAGTCACAGCAGCAGCAGCAGCCGCAACAGCCGTGGGCCCGCCTCCCGCCGGGCTGGCCAGGAGCCTCTGGAGGTGGTGGCCGCGGTGGCGGCCTGCGCAGCTCGGCGTCTATCGGCGGCCCAGGT
Source organism: Closterium sp. NIES-67 (assembly GCA_027943415.1). Classification (NCBI taxonomy): domain Eukaryota; kingdom Viridiplantae; phylum Streptophyta; class Zygnematophyceae; order Desmidiales; family Closteriaceae; genus Closterium; species Closterium sp. NIES-67. The sequence goes on from BQMB01002318.1 coordinate 671,838, forward strand.
GCTATCAACTGCCTGTACCAGCTCTCGACCGGGCCCCTCCGCGGCACCGTTTGCCGCCGCCCGCACCAGACCGCCCGCTGCTTCCGTCGCCTCGATGACATCTTTCGTCGTCGCTTTGGCCCGGCCCCGGACCTCCCTGACTGGCCCAGTCTGCTGTGCCACGGTGTGCCTGTTTTTGACTTAATCATGGATCAGATTAGTTCTGCCCTGCATTCTCTGTATGGTGACGCTTCTAATGTGTCAGGATTTTATTACCCGGTGTTTTCTAGCTTAGGCGTACCACCTGTGTGTAGTATAGACTCCCTGCTGCATTTGGTGTAGGACCACTTGCCTTGACTAGCCTAGGCTCCACAATTGCTCCACCTTCGTCGACCGCTGCAGCTTCGCTATCCTTCAAACTTGACTCCGGTGCGTCTGCCTGCTTCTTCCACAACCACGCCACACTCACGTCGCTTGCCGTGCCTGCCCCTGTCGCCCTTGCTGACCCCTCGTATGCTCCTGTCGTAGCGTGCAGCTACACCACCCTTCCCTGTCCAGCGGTCCCCTCGGGTTCCCTTACAGGCCTGCACATCCCTTCGTTCTCCAGGAACTTAGTTGGTTTCGGTTGTCTTTAGGACCTCGGCATCACCACTACATTCCCAGGTCATGAGCGGTACACTGTCTGTATCGAGGCCGCCTCAGGTTCCCCCCTTGCGACATTCCCCCGGGACCCGATGTCTGGCCTGTTTACGCTGGACACCGCTTCCCCCCCGGTTGGCGCGTCCTCCCCGGGCCCTTCGTCTACCAAGGTAGCTGTCACTTGCTCGTGTTGGTCGCTCACTCACCCGTCGCTTCTGTGGCACCACCGCTTAGGTCACGCTGCACTTCCGCGTCTGCGTCACATCTCTCAGCACGGTCTCGTCCTAGGTCTCCCCGCGTCGCTTCCTCCCCTCCCTCCCTCGCCTGCACCGCCGTGCACGCCCTACGTTGAGGGCCGACTACGCCATGCTCCTCACTCCTCTTCGCTTTGCCCTGCTACCGCACCCCTTCAGACCCTGCACCTGGACGTCTGGGGCCCAGCTCTCGTCCCTGGACCGCGTCGCGAGCGCTACTTTCTCGTGCTCGTCGACAACTATCTGCACTACACAACGGTGTTCCCCTTGGAGTGGAAGGCCGACGTGCCTGACATTCTTATCCCGTGGGTTGTGGCTGCGCGTCTCCACCGCGGTCTCCTTGTGCTGTGTCTCCACTCTGACCGTGGCGGCGAGTTCGCCTCCGGTTGGCTTGGACAGTTCTGTCGTGCGGAGGGCATTACCCAGTCATACACCCCGCGGGACTCCCCGCAGCAGAATGGGGTCACGAAGCGACGCATCGGTTTTTATGGAGGTGGCTCGTACCTCCATGATACATATCGGTGCAACCCATTCTCTGTGGTCGTTCGCTGTTCGCTTTTGCCGCTCACCAGCTTAACCTGTGGCCGCGATCCCAGCGGCCGCAGGTTTTGCCGACCCTTCTTTGGACTAGGTTCCCTGGCGACGCATTTGCGTTCCACGTCTAGGGATGCCTCGCTCGCGTTCGTGTCCCTAGCATGGACAAGCTCACTGCCCGCACTATCCCCCGTGTCTTCCTCGGTTTCCCCCTTGACTCGTTTGACTGGCACTTTTACCACCTGCCGTCTCACCGCTTCCTTCACTAGCGTGACGTCACTTTTGACGATTCTGTCACCTTCTACAGCCACTTTCCCTAGCGCGGTCTCCCGGTTTCCCCTCCCCTGTTTCTGGTTCCCACCCCCTTGATAGCCCCTGCCCCCCCTCCCCCCCGTCCTACCCCATTTTGTCTCACGTCACTCCCCTCCCCTCGGTTGTCCCCGTTGAGGATTCGGCTAACTCTGGTGGCCCCACGGTGCAGTTCTCGCTGCCTGTTTCTGCCCCAGTGTCTCCTCCTCCGCCGCCGTCGCTGCCGCAGCCGCAGCCGCAGCCGCAGACGTCGCCGCCGTCGCAGCCGCAGCAGCCATCCGTGAGCTCTGGGGGTGGCGCAGGTGCTGGAGAGGGTCGTGGTTCTGGGGGTGCTAGTCCTGGGGTTACTCTCGTGGCTTGTCTCAGCAGTCTCGAGTATGGCACCGGTGCTTTAGAGGGTTCTCGTTCAGAGGAGGTTGGTTCTGGGGGTGCTAGAGTGGAGCTTCTTGGATGTAGTCGTGGTGCAGCTGGAGGTTCAGGTGTCTGCGTGGAGCAGCAGCAGTAGCAGCCACAGCAGCAGCAGCAATCGTCGTCGGTGTCCGCCCTTTGCCTGCTCGGCCTTCCCTCCCCTGACTACTCACCTGCTCTTCCCCCGCCACCTCCTCCTCTTCCTGTCTATGGCCCAGTGTTCCTTCCGGCGGACTCGTCTCCGGCTCGTCTTCCCCCTTGTTCCCCTCTTGTGTTGCCTCCTCTGTCTCGTGACCCGATGCCTCCGTCTCACGTCTGGTCTCGCCGTCCCTCTCGTGCTCGTCCTGTCTCTCCTGTTCAGTGTTCTCACCCTATGTTGCTTCATTCACACGTGTCTCGTCCTCTCCTTCTCCTATCGCCTTCTCCGTCATCACTTGTTGTTGCTCCGCCCCCTCTGTCTGACTACCTCCATGCCGCTTGTCCTCTTGTTCCTCGGGTTCTTGCCTCTCTCGTTACCGATCCCTCTGTTTCTGTCTCGAGTCTTGACGCTCTTGTCGCTGCTGTCACTGACTTCGCCTCTACCTGCCGCTTTCACTACGCCACCGCTCTGGTGTCTAACCATGTTTGTCCTCCGTCTGTCGGGGGTGCTGCTGCCCTTGGCAGTACGAGCTGCTTTCCTGTCCGAGGCTGCTCCCCATCTCTGTTCCATGCTGCTAGTCCCTGTGGGGGGTGGACTTCTTTCACACCTTAGCTCCGACCCTGAAGATGACTACTCTTTGGCTCGTGAAGGCCGAGCTGCTGAAGAGACAAACGTGCACTGACCTAGGAGAGCTGCGCCGCTACCTTGGCCTGGAGATCCCCAAGGAAAGAGCAGCGTGCACCATCACTCTCACACAGTCACACTTGGTGCGCCAGGTCCTTCAGAGGTTCGGTCTTCACTTCTCCTCCGCACAGCCCACACCTCTGCCAGTAGACCACAGGCTCTCAGCTCCACTTCCTGAGGAGTTAGCAGAGCCTAGTGGTCCTTACGCAGAGCTGGTGGGTTGCCTCATATACCTGATGACTTGCACTCGTCTAGATCTCTCGCATACCCTCTCAGCATCCTGGCTCGCTTTGTGGCGCCAGGCAGACACCGACCACGGTACTGGTTGGCTGCTAAGAGGATTTTGCGTTATCTAGCAAGTACATTGGGCATGGGGCTAGTGCTAGGAGGATGGAGGCCAGTGGTCCTTACTGGGCACACAGACGCTTCTTGGGCAGACGTTGCTGAGAACCTCAGGTCCTCCCAGGGCTACGTCTTTAGCCTTGGTTCGGGTACCATATCGTTGAGGTCCACTCGCTCCTCGTCTGTTGCTCAGTCTAGCTATGAGGCTGAGATCTACGCCGGTGCCATGGTGGCACACGAGCTCTGCTGGCTGACCTTCTTGCTCACCGACTTAGGTGAGCGGCCTAGCTCTTCCCTGGTTCTGTACGCTGACAACAGGGCCATGATCCTCCTGTCCTAGGAGCCTCGACTAGAGGGCAGAGCGAAGCACATCCAGCTGCGGTACTTCCTCCTGCGCGAGCTACAGCAGCGTCGCTTGGCCCGCGTAGTACACTTGGCCTTCGGTGCCAACACAACTGATGTCTTTACTTAGGCGCTTGCACGTAAAGATCATCAGCGGCACTGTTTGCAGCTTGTTCTAGTTCCTATAGCTACTCACTTGCTAGGACCTTGGTTATGTACTTCTCTTTATATATACCTTTCTGACTAGCCTTGTGGCTTCACTGGCGTCTGGGTCACCCTCAGGGACTAGCAGCATGGAGCAGAGATGAGGTGCAGTGTCGGATAGGAAAGCAAGCTCATACTGCTAGTCCTCCAGGAACTGCCAAGGGTAGGAGAACCCCTGATGGACGGAGGACGCGCAGGGTAAGAGACTAGAGCAGTGGCGTAGTCAAGGCGACAGGTAGAGGCGAAGTCAGCGACGGGTAGAGGTGAAGTCAGCGACGGTAGCGACAAGTGCGTCAAGACTCGAGAGAGGAACATACGGGTCGGTAATGAGGGAAGCAAGGACCCAAGGAACAAGAGGACTAGCAGCACGAAGGCAGTCAGACAGAGGAGGTGGAGCGATAAAAAGCGAGGACGGAGAAGGCGACGGGAGGAGGGGAGAACGAGACGCATGGGAACAGAGCAACATATAGTAGGAGCACTGAAACGGGGGAGACAGGACGAGCACGGGAGGGACCGTGAGACCAGACGTAAGACTGAGGCGTCGGGTCAGGAGATAGGGGAGGAGACACAAGAGGAGAACAAGTGGGGAAACGAGCTGGAGACGAGTCCGGCGAAGGAAAGACAGGGCCGTGGACAATCAGGGTAGGCGGCGGTGGGTGGTCAGGGGAGGGAAGGCAGAGGAGGCAAAGGGCGGACACCGGCGGTGACTGCGGCTGCTGCTGCTGCTCCACACTGATGCCAAAACCTCCAGGTACACCACGGTTACCTCCAGGACACGCCACGCAACACCCCCAGAACGAGACGCCTCTCCAACACCGGTGCCACCCCCGAGACCGCCGGGACAAGCCATGAAAATAACCTCAGAACTAGCACCCTCCCTAACGCCCGCACCCCAAGACCTCGCAGACCCCGGCGGCTGCTGCGGCTACTGCTATTGCTGCTGCTGCGGCGGCGACAGCAGTGATGGCTACTGCTGCTGCGGCGGCGGCGGAAGGGACACATGGGTGGAGACATGCGGTGAAACTGAAGCTGCGGGACCCTTGGAGTCAGTTGACTCCTCAGTCCGGACAAGGGATGCGAGGGGAGTGACGTGCAACACACCAGACGGGGCAGGACAGGGAGGGAGAGGAGCAAGGGCTACCAGGGGAGTGGGAACCAGAAATAGGGGGGCGGAAACTTGAAGACCTCGATGGGGAAAGCGGTGGTAGAAAGAATGTCAAAAGTGACGTCACGCGAGTGAAAGAAGCGGTGAGAAGGCGGGTGGTAAAAGTGCCAATCAGACGCGTCAAGGGGAAACCAAGGAATACACAAGGGACAGTGCGGGCAATGAGCTTGTCCGTGCTAGAGGCACGAACGTGAGCGTGGCAGCCCCAGACGTGGAACGCAGACGCATCACCAGGGAACCCGGTCCAAAGAAGGGTTGGCGAAACCTGCGGCCGCTGTGGGAGGGGCCACTGGTTAAGCTAGTGAGCAGTGTAGCGAATAGCGAATGGCCACAGAAAATAAGGTGCACCGGCATGGATCATGGAGGTACGAGCTACCTCCATGACCAAACCGATGCGTTGCTCAATGACCCCATTCTGCTGAAGGGAGTCTGGCAGGGTGTCCGACTGGGTGATGCCCTCCGCACGACAGAACTGGCCAAGCCTACCGGAGGCAAACTTGCCGCCACGGTCGAAGTGGAGACGAAGCACTGGGAGGCTACGGTGGACGCACGCAGCTACGACCCACGGGATAAGAACGTTAGGCACGGTGGCCTTCCGCTACAGGGGAAACACCGTGGTGTAGAGCGTGTAGTCATCGACAAGCACTAGAAAGTAGCACTCTCGGTGCGGCCCACGGACGGGGGCTGGGCCTGAAACGTCTGAGTGCAAGGTCTTGAGTGGCGTAGTGGTAGGGGGAAAGGAGGAGGAGTGAGGAACATGGCGCAGCCGGCCTTTGACGCAGGGCGTGCACGGCGGCTCGGGTGAGGGAGGGAGGGCAGGGAGTGCTGTAGGGAGACCTAAGACAAGACTGTGCTGGGACATGTGACGCAGATGCGGGAGTGCAGGGTGACCTAGGCGGTGGTGCCACAACAGCGACGGGTGAGTGAGCGACTGACACGAGCAAGCAGCGGCGACTTGGGTCACCGCAGGCACTTGGGGGGACGCCCTCACCGGGGGGGGACGTAGTGTCAAGCGCAAACAGGCCGGACACAGGGTCCCAAGGGAATGTGGTCAGAGGGGCACTAGTGGCCGTCTCGGTACAGACCGCGTACAGCTCGTGTCCGGGGAACATAGTGGTGGCGCGGAGGTCTTGAAGGCAGCCGTCACCAACTAGGTTCCTAGAGAACGAGGGGATGTGCAGGCCTGTAAGAGAGCCTGAGGGGACCGCCGAACAGGAAAGGATGGTGGAGCTACGCACTACTACCGGACCTGAGGAGGGGTGAGCAAGTGCTACAGCTGTGGGGACAGCAAGCGGCGTGAGCGCAGTGTGGTCGTGAAAGAAATAGGCAGACGCTCCAGAGTCGAGTGTAAAGGAGAGCGACGTAGTAGCGTCAGCCAGCAGGGGGGCGAGCGTAGAGCCTAGGCTAAACAAGGAAGAGGGTCCTACGCCTGATGCAGCGGGGGAGCCTAGACTACACACAGTGGACACACCTACGCTAGGCAACACCGGGTAATAGGGTCCAATCACACTAGATTCATCAGCATACATGACAGACATAGCATTCCTAATCTGATCCATGTCAAGCTCAAAAATAGGGACACGACGGCGAGCCACGGTGTACCAGTCCGGAGGGCGGTGGACCCAAGCGGTGGCGGAAAAGGTCCTCCAGGCGGTGGTAGCAGGGGTCGACGGTGTGGCTGGACCGGGAGCAGACGGTGTCGCGGCGAGGGCCGGTCTGAAACCGGTACTGGTAGGTGACCACACTGGAGCTGCCACCCGCCACCCCTACAACCACTGCCACTAGCGCCGCCAGTCCACCATGACAGCGGGGGTCCCCACGGCGACTGCTGCTGTTGCGACCACTGTTGCTGCGGCTGCGGCTGCTGCTGTGTCTGCGGCTGCGGCTGCTGAGTTTGCTTCTGCTGCTGCTTAGGCTGCGGCTGCTGCTGCTGCTGCTCCGGGGCACCAGCCCCGGTCCCCCATCCGAAACACCGTCCCCGCCCCCACCTCCACCACCCTTCCCACACCCACCCCCCTTCCCTCCACCACGACCCCCCCTTGGGGCGGTGACCCTTACTCGGACGTGACTGCGCTGAGGTTGTAGCAACGGTCTCAGCTACAGCAGCAGAGACGTCGGAGTAAGAGCACTAGGAGTGAGAACAGCCCTGAAAGATAGGGACCGGCGCAGAACCGCTAAACTGAGCGATAATGCGCTCGCGGGTCTCTGTCGCAGACAGGGCTATGACAAAGGTGGTAAGGGTGAGGTCACCCAGGTGTTGACTAAGGAAGTGGTCGCGGGCTGTGGCTAGGCAGACGGGGAGGCGCGTGACGATGAGATAAAGGGTAGTGCAGAATGGCGGCGGAAAAGCAATGAGTTGAGCCTCAATGCTAACAATGCGGTAGCTTGTCTCAAGCGCGCGGAGGTGAATGGCAAAGTCGGCGACAGTGGGGAAGGATGCAAGATCAGGGAACAGCATGGGGAGGATCAGGCGGCCAGCAAAAGCCGTTACCTGCCGTCCTAGCCTCTCCTACGCTGCTAGCCAGCTCGCTACCTACAGGTACCTTAAGCGACCTGAAGGGGGGAATCTGCAGGAACTCGATCGCGCACTCCACTACTTCGTCTCGATCTCGACGATTGGCCTGACCTACAATAAGAACCCCGCTACCAAGACCGAACTTATCAGCTACGTCGATGCCGATCACGCCGGCGATAAGGGCAACCGCCGCTCACGCACCAGCTACATCTACCATCTGGAACCTATCGGCACTATTTCCGGGCACTCGGGAAAGCACGAACTAATCGCTTTCTCATCCGCTGAAGCTGAATACAGGGACGGAAAGTATTGCCCAGATAATTGCCTTAAAAATGTTCTCGTGAGGTTTTGGTGGCTTTTTTGTATAGTTATAGTTCATATTTGAACCTCGGCTGTAAAGTAGGATTATAGTATGTGTAACAGGTATGGGTTTCAGATCTGTAGGGGTCGATCTTGAACCGGGGACGAGATTTGGTTCGCGTGGGTGCATCCGAACAGATCATACCAAGCGGCGTACTAGATCTATATCTGACCCTCCCTTATTCTACTAACTTTCCCTCGCGACTTTCGAGTAATCAGGAAATAGGCCATGGCCGCTGCTACAATTAGGCCGTCATGAAACCGTTAGATGAGGCACGCCGCGGACGGATCAATACCCTATTGTAGAGGGGGTATAGCACTTGTAAAATCGCTAAACATCTAGGCGTGGGGAAGAGTACAGTCCATGATTATGGGCTGAAGGCGATTGCTCAATCTAGCTGCAATAACGTGTGTCCTACGATGCCCTCAGCTGGTCGCCCTCGCTTAGTGACAGAGAGAGTTCGCCGCGGCATAGTTCGGTGGATTACCAGCGGGGAGGCAAAAACATCTACTCACGCGGCGAAGATCGTCGAGATGCACCATGGCATCACGCTGCATCCTAGGACGGTGCGTAACACCTTGAATGACAACGGACTTGTCGCAATCAAGCAGCCCAAGAAGCTGCGACTCTCTCGAAAAAAGCATACGCGACCGGCTAGAATGGGCCTGTGCCCACGCCGACTGGACGGTTGACGACAGGAAGCAAGTGATCTAGTCGGATGAGACCAGGATCAGTTGTTTTGCTTCCGACGGACGATCATATGCCTAGGTTCGCGAAGGTACTGCCCTCCAAAGCCACCAAATCAAGCAAACCTTCGAACACGGGGGCGGCTGCTTGATGATTTGGGGCTGCATATCGTATGAGGGAGCGGGTTTCATGTGCAAAATAGACAGTAGGATGGACGGACCGCTCTATCTGAGTATACCGCAGGACGAGCTCAATAGTACGATCGACTATTACCAGCTTTCACCCTCGGAAGTTATCTTCCAGCACGACAATGACCCCAAGCACAAGTCGCATATCGTGCAGGAGTAACTTCAAGAGCAGGAGATTGGGGTGCGGGATTGGCCGTTGTCATCATTCGACCTCAACCCAATAGAGCATCTATGGGCTCATCTCAAGAGGGAGCTTGCCATGCATGAACGACGAGATCGAGCAGGGACGTCTTCAATTGGTCTACTGCCCCACCACCGAGATGGCAGCTGACTACTTTACCAAAAAACTGATGAAGACCAAGTTCCAGTACTGCATGCTGCTGAATGGACTGCAACACGTCAGCAACCTCGACCACATCGACACTCCGGAAAGAAGGAGGGTGTTGGAAATTATAGAAGGACTTAAAGGCATTTCCGGAGTCTTGCGCTGTTGGCTGCTGACACTGGCTGGTGTTGGCGAGCTGGCGCTGGCTGCTGGCTGCTGGCACTGGTGGCGCTGGTGAGCTAGCAAGCTGGCTGCTGGCGCTGCTGGCTGCTAGCGTTGGCTGGCGCTGGCAAGCAAGCTGGTGCTGGCTGCTAGCGCTGGCTGCTGGCGCTAGTGGCGCTGGTGGGCCAGCAAGCTGGCTGCTGGCCGCTGGTGCTGTTTGGCGCTGGCGAGCTAGCTGGCGTTGGCTGCTGGCGCTAGCGAGCTGGTGTTGGCTGCTGGCTACTGGTGCTGGTGGCGCTAGTGAGTCAGTGAGCTGTCTGCTGGCGCTGGCTGCTGGCGCTGCTGGCACGCAGGCGAGCAGGCGGGCTGGTGAGCATGCGAGAAGGCGGGCTGGCGAGCAGGCGAGCGTGCAAGCTGGCGAGCAGGCAGACTGGCAGGCTGGCGAGCAGGCGGGCTGACAAGTAGGCGGATTGGCGGCAGGCGAGCAAGCGAGCAAGCGGGCGGGCGAGCATGCGAGTAGGCGGGCTGGCGAGCAGGTGAGCGTGCGAGCTGGCGAGCAGGGGGGCTGGCAGGCTTGCGAGCAGGCGAGCAGGCGGGCTGGCGAGCAGGCGAGCGTGCGAGTTGGCGAGCGTGCGAGTTGGCGAGCAGGCGGGCTGGAGGGCTGGTGAGCAGGCGGGCTGGTGAGCAAGCGAGCAGGCGGGCTGGCGAGCAGGCGGGCAGGCGAGCAGGCGAGCAAGTGAGCAGGCGGATTGGCGGGCTAGCGAGCAGGCAAGACGGCTACAAACTAAGGCGCTGGTGGGCGCGAGCCAGCGGCGGCTGGCCTAAGCTACGCGTCGAAGAGGAAAGGGCGGGGAGGGGATGAGCTACGAGGTGCGCAATTAGGGCCGGGGCGCGCTAGGCTAGGGTGTGCTAGGGCGGAAGCGTGCTAGGATGTGATACATGCCATGTTAGATTGTCGAGAGAATCGTCAACTAAGGGAAAATGTCGAGGGTTACAAAGGTAGGACTGCACCCTCTAAGAACTGACCTAACTAAGGCTATAACGAATAACCTAGCTAGCCTAGCTAATTTTATTGTTGACATGGGCAATATGGAAACGCATGCGACAAGGCAGCGAAGCCATGCGCGACAGACCAAATTTCCCGTCAGAATGGCGACACAGGAATTCAATTGCATCCAAGGCGTGTTTAGGTAAGATCTGGTCCCAGGTCATGTTACGCAAATGGGGGACTCCTGTCAAAATAGCTAGTAACTAGGAAGGCATGGAATGGCGAGAGGTTTAGCCAGGGGGCAAAAATGTCGAGAGAGAAGAGAGTTGGACTAGAAGAGAAAGAGATACAAGAGGGGTGGGTTGTCCCCTCTACAGTAGGATCTAGTTTGTAGAAAGCCTACCAAGCCTAAACAATTATATATATAATATATAACTTGACAACTCCAACAAAACATGCATAGAGGAGGGGACTATATCCGCCAATAAGCGTGATGTGATGTGATCTGGTTGAATTCAAAAGGCCTTGTGGAACCTCGACACTCAATTGTACAGTATACATTGGTATGTAACTCGTACCTAGGAAAATCATTATGTATAGCATATAACATTATCATCACAATTTAATAAGATGCAAAATGCATTTTGCACCTCTGTGGCTTCCTTAGAGAGAAACAAGGCAGGGGATTGCAGAATTATAGCACCGGTGGCAGCAATATTATTGCAGCATTGGCGGCACTACTGGCATAGCCTTTGGTTTCAGCTGCCATTGCCAAGCCAACCATGTGTGACTCCATGCCTGTCACGCCACCTCTCGCTTGCACCCTCGGGACTACCGAGCCCTCGACTGGTCCAACCCTCGACATTCAACCCTGGTCAATCACCCTATATATTCCCTAGGCCTCATTTCTATCGACATTCTGTAATCACGTTCCCCTTATAGAATTTTGCACTATACTTTGAGTTATAATTCATAACAGCTGGTATCAGAGCTGCGTTCCTGCCCATTAGGTTTCCGGTAGGGGAGCAGACCCTTTTGGGGAAGGGGGCGGAAGGATACTGATGGCGAGCGGACGTCGCAGAGATGAATTTCGAGGGTGTTGCCGATGCTGTCAGATCCTGTCCAATGGATGGTTGGGATTAGCCGGTCCTCCCCTTCCTCGGTCGTAGACGAAATTATTTTATGTTGAAGAGATGGCGTCATTTTCGCCGTACTTTTCGGGTATGTTCATTAGTGTTTCGTTATTTTCAGGAGTTTCTAATGAAGTGTTCAGATTGGCTTCTGGAAATAGCGAGGAGTCGTCAGGCGGCCGGGAGTCGGTCGTCAGGAGAAGACAAGTGCACGGGAGTCCTCAGGCGGCCGGGAGTTGGTCGTCAGGAGCGCGCGGGGTGGAGAAAATGGCGGGATGTACAGCGATGTACATCTGGTGTGCCATGAAGCTGTAGGGTGAACTGTATCTGTGTCGTAGGTCCTGGCGTTTCCGGCAAGCTGGTTGCAGACCATGGACGGGACTTCAAAAATGTTTCAGCAATGGGCAGATCCGACATTTTCGGAACGACACGATCGCACGAGGCACGTGTGGGTGTGCAGTTGGGTGGGAGCAGCCAGGATTAACGAGCTCGGCGCTATTCACAACGACGGCCATCTGGAGGTGATGACGCTGTATGGAGTAAGTGTACACAGCGAGGGCGACTTCCCGCGTGAGGAGGCTATTTTCGTGGACCAGCGATTCATACCCCCACGATCAACGGAAACGGAGGCCACCACCCTCAGGTGTGTATTAAGTGTTTTTCCACCGGTTGCCGAAAGCGTTAACTGCTAGGATATGAAGCAGTGGAAGAAGAACGACGGGAGTACTGGAGCGGTTAAGGGTTAGCGATGTTCGGGTTGCTGCTCGCTCAGCTACGTCGCCCGGAAATCACAATCCCCACCAGGTAGCAGTGTCGACTTATTAATCGACAGCTTCAGGCTGAATAAGGGTGGTGAATCTGCGAACTACACTGTGCTAATGGAGTGTTCCCGAAATTGAAGGCGTTACTATTGCAGTGGTGCTGAGGGTTTCACCTGGTGCAGTAGAGAGGGTGTCAAGGGTTTCCGGGTATAGTTCGACGAGTCTCCGACGAAGGGGGGAGCTGTCCAGCGGTCAGTAGGCGAGCTCGTTAAAGCTCCTCTTACTAGAAGCATGCGCACTCTTGTCTCTGCGGATTCTCTTAGTGAGTTAAGCAGCAGCAACGCGGTTTTGGGTAACCTACAGCAGCCGCAAGATGGGTGAACGTCTGCGCGGCCAGCTGGCAGGGGTACCAGAGTATTTTTAAGAATTTTGGGTTACAGCTGGGAGGAGATCGACAGCGTATGATGCACGTTGACCCTGATCGATGGCGTATGATGCGCGTATAATGCCGAGGCAGTGGACTCCAGTGTTCCCTAGTATAAAGGGTTCGCTTCATGCGTACAGGTGGTGGAGCAACCGTGGGGACGTTGCTGAAGGACGCTGTGATGCCTGGGTGTTTTACGGGTAGCTGTAAAGCAGGGTTGCAGTTTTGGTTAAGTATCGATGAAGTTCCGACATTTTTGCTGGAGCTGTTCATGGACTTATAGCTGGATCAGTACCCGCTATCATCGGGGGTACGAGCGACATCGACCGAATTTTGCGGAGTATTCTGGGTACATAGAGCGGAGGGAGAGCAGTAGCTGTTTTACCTCTTCCCGAAGATTTCGGCGTGTATGGACAAGAAAGCTGATGCAACTGGCATCATTCGACCCTGGTTTCTGTTCAAGGTTTTCCACTGGAGTGGCTAAGTACATGTTACGGGTCATCGCCATTGTCTTCTTCGTCTCGCCACCACCCGCTACCACCTCCATTCTCAATTCGCCTGCTCGTGTGAACACGACCCCACCTCGCCATCCGAATCGACAGTCGCAGTATTGAATCAAGAAGATTTGGCAGCAGGGCGTATGTGCAACTGTTGGAGCTGTGTTGGGGCCAGCTCGCATGTAGTGTTCCTACCCGTGCAAAAAATGTCAGTTCGTATGGGAGTCTTTCGAAGTAGTTACTGCTGAGTTTCACGACCCTTGGAGCGGTTTACCCTGTAGAGAATTTCAACTTTGGAGCATATTTGGGATTTTTAGCGGTTGGAATTTTGCAGCGGCATCTTCAAAGATGAGCTTTACAGGAATTTAGGCAGCAGTATGGATATTTCCACTCCCCTAAAGCATTGGATTTCTTGGAGTACTTAGGCAGTTTGGAGCTGTTTCTTTTTGGAGGGGGGAGAAGTGCAGTTGCGCTGCAGATTTCGTCTGACCCTTCCAGCGGGTTCCATCATCCATCTTCGAGCAACATTCATCACCGTTACGCTTCCGCGCATGATTTCGTCACTTCGTTGATGGAGTTCGCTGAATTTCGTAGGACACGGACGCGTGATCTCGCATGTGACACGAACGACCTCGTGTTTGATGGGTGGGTTCTTCAATTCATTGTCCACGTCATTCGACAGTGTCATCATTACAAAAGATATCCAACAGCCACTCGTCATCATCAATCCATTCGACATATTCACTGCTCTCAATCTTCCGCAGAAGAATTTACCCATGCCTGTTGGTCAAACTTTGCTTGGCGCACTGAGCGTGGAGTGAACACGCGAATGATAGAGGTCGAATCTGCTTCGTTGGATCTCGCAGGAGGTCCAATTGTTGGCATGGCGGACATCGATTCTGATGTCTGCGAGGTGGTCGACGATCTCGACGCGCAGGAGGCTGCCTTGTTAGCTCACTATGAGGATCTGCAAGAGAAGGAGCTCAACTTCATGCTCATGGGGTTACGAGCTCAATGGGAGATCGACTGTCACGGGATCGAATGTGTCGAGGAAAGGTTGCACTATCGATCAGTACAAGGCGCTTTTATACTTCCAGAGTACATCAGGTAACCAGGTTTATCTTATCCTAAGGAAATAGACCCTTCTAGAAGATAGAATCACCCTGCGTATAGCCACGCGAGGCTATTGGCTTTAAGGGATTACGGCAGGATTACGCTAGATATAGCGCACCAGTACATCCCAAGCCTGGTCGGTGATATAATTATAATAGCAGGATAAACCAAAGGTGGATGGAAAAGGAAGAATAGGAAACCAAATGAGATGCGGTAAAAAGAGAAATGGAAGGAAAAGGAAATAGGGAAAAGGCCAAGTGGTGTAACGGGGTCGTACTCTCACATCGACCATCCACGGGCGTGTGTAGAAGAGGTCTCCGAAGAAAGAAGAACAAGGACGGTTCGGTAGAAGGCGGAGTGCGAGAGTCGTGCGGTGTTCTACAAGAAGGAGAAACGCCCAACGGTGAAGGATCAAGCGTGGGCGATGGAAAGGACCGTGCAAAGGAGTTTAGCTTGAAGAAGAAGAGCGCTGCAGGAGAAGGTCGTTCTGCCGGTCATGACGGCGCAGAAAACGTTGGCGACAACTGTACTGACTTTCTCCCGACAGCCTCGAAGGATAGAGGGATTGCTAAAAAATTCGGCTACTTCAAGTTTTCTCTTGACAAAATCGTGGTGCCAAGGCTCCTAGAGGGACGTCATAACTTGGCATCGTGGGTTGAGGCCATCGAACCTCAGCTGGAGATTGCGCAATTGAAGCGGTTTGTCGACGGGTCAACGAAAGCCGTTGAGCTATCAGGTACATCGTGGTATCAGCAGTTCCAATCTGCACAGCTGCTAACGTTCATGGTGATTTTGAGCTGCGGTTCGCCTTCTGTGAAGATGGCGTTGAAGGCGTGTCATCTACGGGTGGACGCAAGCTACTAGGCATAGCGTTTCATCATGAAGACTTACAAGGTCACTGACAATCTCGACATCGGTCAGTTGGAGCAGAGTCTAGCAATTCTGGAAATGGCAGAGCATGAGACAGCAACGCTTACTGCACTCGTGCGCAGCAGCTGCAAATCTGCGGATGAATGGAGTGCGGTACTCTACAGCTTCCTACCTCATGCATGTCGTCAAGGGCCTACTGGCGCAGTACAACCATCTACGGCACATGATCAATTTCTCGGACGTGTGGAAAACCCTCGACGAAAACACTTTGACGAGCTACATCGTTGAGGAAGAGTCTACTCTTGCAGACGAGCAGTGCAAGTAGTCTCCTCTGCCGCAATCCAACTGGGCATCGACGGGACAACCATCTCGGCAGCACCAGCGGCAGCAGCAACAGAGGCAATGGGCTTCTTCTACGAATGACTCTACCGCAGAGCAGAACGGTCGCAACGACAAGAAGAAATCGGCCAACAAAAACAAGGATAAACCCTGCTTCGTTTGCGGAGAAATCGGTCATTTTGCTGCTAAGTGCCCAGATCGCAAAGGCAAGAGGAACGATGATCCTCCGAAGAAAAGGGAGAGTGGTGGCCCTTCTGCGAGCTCGGGTTCTGCATATCGGAAAGGACCTTCATGTTCGATGGTCAAGCCGATCGTAGAACAGTAGAAGACGGACGATCTGCCAATATCATTGGATCCAGAGGACGGCAAAGACTTCCAGGCGATCGCAGCTGCTATAGAAGCGAACCCTTCCGTTGTTCTGCTAGACAGTGGGTGTTCACATCATCTCATGGGCGATGGCAAGGCCTTCGTCAAAATGCGCGAGGATGGCGAAATCCAGCAAGTGCACAGATTCAACGGCGCCATCCAAGTTGTTGAAGGACGTGGTATGATCGCTCTGTTCGGGGAGGTTGGAAAGAAGATTTTGGTTCCTCATATACTCTACATCCCGGGAATCCAAGCGAATATGATTTCTGCCGGACAGCTGAAGGACTGCCGAGTGATGCTGAAGGACACTGGAGAGGAAACGATCATGCTCTCTACGGACGTGAAATCAATTTGTAAAATAACACCAACCACCCTCCTGCTGGCAGCCCTCGCCTCCCTCACTACCTCTAGCACCTCCTCCCCCATCTGACCCAGTCCACGCTTGCCCACCAGCTTCACCCCGAACCTGCTTGTCGAGATCGCCAGCTGAGCCACATTGCTGCCCCGAACCTCACTCAGCAGCAGAGCCTGGTGGCGGATGACCACCGTGTGCAGGGTCAACTGGGGTAGGCTTCATGCATGCCAATAATCCTTTGGATATGGTACAGTATGTATGTACTGCATACGTCCCTAGGGGCGCTTACAAATTGTTTCATCAAATGTGCAATATCAAATAAACGGGTTCGATCTTAGGCCATTGTAAAAAAAACTGATTTCCCACATGAAAGGGTACATGTAGCCAGGGCCAGGATTTGAAGGGTATTTCACCCTAATTACCCATACCAGCGGCCACTTTTTCAAGATTACCCTGATTTTGCAAGGCCTTTTTTTATGTGACCCTTAGTCAAAAAGTGTAAGGATTGTTTTACCCTGTTGCCCACCGACCTCGGAAGAGCAGTGTTGGCGTGCGAAATTTCTCGCGCAAGTTCACGAACAGTCCAGCGGTGGCAGCAATGCTGCCAGCGATGCAACCACAGTGGCGACAGCGCACACTCTGCTAGACCAAGAAGCAGCCTCGGCCAATAGCTGGAAGCCGCATGCACCAGTGCGGTATTGACCACATTGCTAGGACAGTCCTTCACGGCTTGTCCTAGCGAGCTTGCGGCTCATCGGAGAGTTCAGAGGAGAGGGACGATGAACCCTCGTCCCCTCCATCCATCCTTTCCTCATCTTGCCCCTGCTGTTAGAAAACAGCAGCTCCACTTCCCTCATTTTCATCCCACTCCATCTCTGAAGCTCGAGTTTGTTAGCATGGCTGTCCCCGAGGACGGCGAGGGCGACGACAGTAGCGATGGACCTCGTAACGACCTGTTTATCCTCGGCGTATTCCCACTAGGACCTCAACCAGTAGCTCCTACGTGCCCAGCTCGTAAGATCCCTCCACCACTACCTGTACCTGAGCCACCCGCACACCCGCTCCCTCTATTTTCCCCAGCGCATGGTGGCTTGGAACCCGAGGCACTCTCAGGTTCCGAGGAGGTCGATGGCTCCTCGCGACCTGCATTTTCTAACCCGTTGTCTCCCCCTTCCGAGCCTTCCAAGCGCAAGCGTGCCTCGCACTGGACCCAGCAACGGCTCTGGGGAGCTCGGCCTCCTCGTCGTCCACCTAGTCCTCCTCCTTCCCGCCCCACCCGTGGCGCTGAGGTGCCTTCCTCTGCCCCCCTGACTTCAGCTGCAAAGGCAGAATATGCCGTGATCAAGAATCGCTTCGACAATGACTGGTTGAAGCGATGCCCCTGGCTCCAACTGCACCGTATGAAGAAAGGGCGACCAGCACTCAAGTGCGCCACATGCGTGAAGCTTGCTGATCCAACCGCCAACACCAACTACGGAATGAAGGGTGAGGGCGGCTGGGATCTCCAGCTACGCAGCATTTGGAGCCACATCGGAATGAGGGCTCACAAGCGCACGATTGAGGCGGAGGAGAAGGCGGAGATAGAGAGGGCACGACAGGTGACACTCTCCCGCTGGCAGCGCACTAATGTGGGAACGCGCCATCTCATCAGGCTTCTTTGCATGTGGCGCAGTTCATGTGCCGTGCCGATGCTCCAATTGCCTGCTTCATGCCACTCTGCTGATTTCTGGCAAAAGAAGGCATGCTAGATCTCCCTCCAAACGGTGGTTATGGCTCGTATTACACAGAGTGAGTGCTCGATTGTTGTTTGCATTCACCCTCTTGAGAGGCCCCGCTGTTCTCACTTCGCGCCCATTATGCTACATACTGTATATGTTGTACCCAAAGCTTTTATTCATTGATGCATGAACGTTGTGTGCCCTCCCCTCCCCAGATATGGCTTCAAGGAGAGCATCCACACCATCTCTGGGCACATGCAGGAGCAACAGCAACGCCAAATCCAAGCCTCTCCATACGTGGGCCTCAGCATCAACGAATTGACCGACATGATCCATGGAAAGCACCTGATTCTCTATGCCACCTTCTTCAAGGGCACGCGTGTCGTCACAGAGTTTGTGACCCTGCTGAGCATGGAGCGCACTGACGCAGCTGCCCTGACGACGACTCTGGTCCACTATCTGCAGTTCATGGGCACGGACCTCCTGAAAATCGTGGGGATTTCGACAGACGGTGCCTCTGTGATGACGGGCGAGCAAAATAGTGTGGTCGTGCGCCTCCGTGCTCAGATTGAGCACCTCGTCAGCACGCACTGCATTGTGCACCGGTGAGTCTTGTCATGGCACATTGTGATGCACTGTAGTATCTGTGCTCAAACCATCGGATTGTGCCAAACTGGTTAACAACTTGCCCCTACTCAACTTTGAACACCACTCTATGTCCGCTTCGTGCAGAGAGGCGCTCGCTGTGAAGGACATGGCTTCTGCGATTCCGGACCTGCAGATGGTGGACCTGGTTATACGTGCACTGGCACACATCCTCGGCCGAAGTCATGTCTGGCACCAGCGCTTAATCAAATTGCAGCTGATCTTCTGCCGCACCTCCTTGTAGCACCTCTCAATCCATTTCATCCGCTGGCTGCCGCGCGGCGAAGCAGTGTCGCAGCTCGTCGAGTTGCTTCCAAGGGTGGTCTTCCTATTGCGGGAGCATGGAAGTGAGCTGTACGAGGTGGTCACCTGGTTCAACTTCATGGTCTGCTTTCTGGCTGACATTCTAGGTGAGCTGAACCAGCTCAACCTGTGCTTCCAGCAACGCCAGGTATGTGGCATCTGGAATCCGCATTTAGTTTGCAGTTTATGTTCAACCCTGGTCCGTTGCGATCCCCTATTAGCATCGTCCCCTGCAGCCCATTTCCTCGCTGTGCTTTTTCTATTCCGCCTGCCTTTGTTGGTGCTATACTTTCCACTTGCGCATGTGGATGTCACGCTGGTGCCGCACTTGGTAGCGCAGACAAAGAACGTCATCAAGGCCCGCTACATCAACAGCTCCCCGGGGCATGTCTTCGGGCACAAGGTGAAGCTCAAGCTACCGGAGTTCATTGCGGAGCATGGTACCATGAACAATCGCCAGATGCGGGCAGAGGGCGTGGATGCGGAAGGGACCCTCGCACTTACGCTGAGGCGACCTTGGGACTTTAGGCCTTCCAGTGGATAGCTGTAACAGACGCGGAGATGGCATCTTGGAGATCCACCGGCACATACGTCGACGTAGTTCCCTCACCTGGGATGAACGTAGTCGACGGCCAGTGGCTCTTCAAGGTGAAGCGCCCCCCTAGAGAGCCGCCGGTGTTCAAGGCGCGCTACGTACAGTAACGGAAACAATTGTCCGGATGTTTTGCATTAATTAAGGTTTTTGGGCTTTCCAACCACTAAACATAAACTTGTAATGTTTTGTGGTGGTATGTGTTGGGAGGGGCACATAGTGGATGTATTTACAGCGCTAAACTCCATAATACTACATTGGATCTAACTTTGTGCTAGAGGAGACACAAAGAGTACATACGAACAATTGTTTCCCAGAACAAAGAGCAAACTTCTAAACAGCGTTTCGAGTACCTAGTCCACCGACCCTTGCCCTTGATCACCACCCGCACCTTCCTAGACATGCTATTTACGAGGTTCGTGCAAACCTTTACAGGGATCTTCTCACACTCCAAAGCAACATTCTCATGCTCTCCAAGCCATTCCAAGCCATTTGTCCCGCCTAGGCTAGGAATTACTTGGAGAGCATGAGTATGTAGCACTGGAGTGACCCTCCTTCTAACCAGATCTCAACCCAGATATTCTTCCCCACTAGTGTGGGCTTCTTCGACAACTGCACCGTGATGAGACCCGTGGATTTTAACGTGATTCTAATAGTGAAAGGCTTTAGTCTGCGCGAGGGTGCTGACTTCTTTCAGACCTTCGCCCCGACCCCGAAGATGACTACCCTTCGGGCGCTGCTACACGTAGCAGCACAGCCTGACTACGAGCTGCACTCTCTCAACTTCTCGACGGCGTTTCTTCAAGGAAGTCTGCACGAGCAGGTCTACCTGCGTCGCGCGCCAGGCTTCACCGGCACCTTTGCCCCAGGGACCCAGTGGCTCCTCCGGCGCCCAGTCTACGGCCTGCAGCAGGCGGCGCGCGAGTGGCATGACACGTTGTGTGCTACGTTAGCTGACATGTAGTTCTTCCCGTCGTCTGCAAACCCTTCGCTCTTCGTTCGTCCTGGCCAAACCCCGTTCTACATCCTTGTCTACGTAGATGACCTAGTCTTTGCTACTGCAGACAGAGACGCACTAGCCTCAATGAAGGCTGCGCTGCTGAGGCGACACACCTGCACTGACCTAGGAGAGCTGCGCCGCTACCTTGGCTTGCAAATCTCCAGGGACAGAGCAGTGCACACCGTCACTCTAACACAGTCACACTTTGTGTATTAGGTCCTTCAGAGTTTCGGCCTTCAGTTCTCCTCCGCACAGCCCACAACTCTGCCAGCAGATCACAGGCTGTCGGCTCCAGTCCCTGAGGAGTCTATAGAGCCTAGTGGTCCTTACGCAGAGCTGGTGGGTTGCCTCATGTACCTGATGACTTGCGCTCATCCAGATCTCACATACCCTCTCAGCATCTTGGCTCGCTTTGTGACCACAGGCAGACACCAACCGTAGCACTCGTCTGCCGCTAAGAGGGTTTTGCGTTATCTAGCAAGTACATCAGGCATGGGGTTAGTGCTAGGAGGACACAGGCCAATGGTCCTTATAGGGCACACTGACACTTTGAAGACGATGCTGAGATACTCAGGTCCTCATAGGGCTACTGCTTTAGCCTTGGTGCAGGCGCCGTCTCGTGGCGGTCCACCCGTCATCAGCGGCACTGTGTACAGCTTGGTCCAGTTCCTGTAGCTTCTCACTTACTAGAACCTTGATTGTGTACTACTTTTACATTATCTTAACTGGCCTTGTGGCTCTTGTCCCAGTGGTTGGACTAGTAGTACCACCCTGGATTGCTCTTGTTTAGTTTGTACTCTTGCTAACCAGTCCTCGGTGTTAAATTATATATTGTGTTATATAATTTGTAGGTTTGGTAGGTTATCGAACTCTACTGTAGAGGGTACAATCCCCTCCTTGTATCCCTCTCTCTTTCTAGTCTCACTCTCTTTTCTCCCGTCAACTTTCTCTCCTACTTTCTTCCTAGCTAAACCCTCACGCCATTTCCATGGCTTCCTACCATTCCTAGCTACCTAGCTCTCGTGACACTCGGACCCCTGGCTCAAAGGTTGGACCAGTAGTGCCACCCTGAGTTGTGTGTCTCTTGCCAGGCACTGCCCCTCATCTAGCCTAGGGGGTGTGTCAAACATATATTTTTATGTTACTAAAGGCTAGATAGGTGCGTACTCCTAGAGAGTCGTACTCCTATACCTGCCTCTTCTGCTACTCCCTTCCCCTTCTTCGAGCCGTCTTACTTGGCTTGAGGGGTGTTGTTGAAGGGCTTACGCTTCTTGTAAGCGCGCCAGATACCACCACAGCATCATAGTCTGGGTCGTAGTCTAACAATGACATGCACATGAGTTCACTACGCCTCGTGTCTTTAAGGCTGCCACGCAGCCAGCTCTTAACCACATTTTGCCTAGAGAATCTGTGCTCACACTCCACAGTGCAGAGAGGAAGCACTGCCACCGCCATCCACAGCTTCATCAGGTTCGGGTAAGAATCCTTCCAGGCAAGTGTCTTCAGGATGGCCGTGAGCCCAGCGTGAAAGCCTCGGTTGGCCTGGGGAAGAGCAGCAATGACAGGGCAAAAATGAGGCAGCTCCCTCATGGCTACACGCTTGTCAATGCCAGGAAGAATCTCCTCTGCCTCATCTGCGCGGTAAAGTGTAACGAGGGAGAAGAACCAGTCAAGGCTGGGCCTTGCATGTAGCTCTCTCCCAGTTAGGGAGCCAGAGGTTGACAGAGAAGATGCGGCAGCCAGAGATCTTTCCCAAGTCACCCTGCCACTCCTTCAAGTTCGACACCATGCCTGTCGCCATGGCCACACAGAGATCTTGGCACGCTTCGTGATCCCCCTCCCCCGGATAACTGGGCAAGCGATCTTCATGCAGCACGAATGTAAAGGAAGTCGGACGGCCGACGGAGTCGACGCCCTCAGCAGTGACCTCGCGAGAACTGCCTGGGCTGTGACAGGTGAGGAAGATGGTGAGACGGTCTTTCGGTCCCCTACTGAAGTCTTCGCCGTCCCCATAGCGGCTCTGCAGTAGGGTTGTTGTGCGGACAATCTGCACGTGGATGGTCGAGTACTCCAGCTGAGGTTGGGGCGGGGAAGAGGGGGAGGAGGGGAGGAAGGACGGGGAAGGTGTATATACATAACCAGGGTGATTTAGCAACGATTTGATGTCACGGTAACGAAAGCCTCACCTGACGCTCCTGGAAGGACTTGTTGAGGATATTAAGCTGCTCCAGTACGTCAGCAAGGAACATGACAAGGAACCAGAAGCGGTAGCTTGTCACTATCCTGGAGAGCTGGGTGTCCGTCCACTCCGAGAGCATGACGATGATGGCGGGTAGAACCTTGACTAACCTAATGACAACCTCACCGCGGGAGAGCCATCGGATGTTATGAATGCCTTGAAGTTCGAGGTTCGTCGACATGAAGATACTGTATCCTGAATGTCCAGGAAGCGCTGGTGCCATGGGCCGGAGCGTCCGAAGTACTCAGCGAGCTCCTAGATGACATCATCAATCATCTTGAACGCTGCCAAGTAATCCGTTGCTGCTTTAGCTGCCAGTGCCTCTCTGGATGGTGGGATAAAATGGACAGAAAAAGGTACATGTTGGGCCGTGGGAGTGGGGTAATAAACATTGCACATGCGGAAACCACCAGTGCACTTAACTCAATGTACAATAGCAGTAAAGAACAAGCCTCACCTATGCGCAATACAGTGACACGACACCAAGTGCGGAATCTGCATCCGCAGCCGCGTCACAAGCCCAGCCTTCGACCCCATCATCACTGCAGCGCCATCGGTGCTTATGCCCACGACCCGCCGGAGGTCGACACCGATGGCGTTGAGGTGAGACAGGAGTAGAGAGAGCAGAGAAGCAGCGTCGGCCTTGTCGACGGTCAGCAGGGCCAAGTATTCACAAACGAGACGGTTCTCGCAGATGAAGTGCACAAACACGATGAGGTGCTTCCCACGGCAGCGGTCTGTGCTCTCATCGATGCTCAAGCCGATGAACGGGCTCCTCAAAAGGTGGTCCAACTGTGTTGTCTGCAGCCAGGTTGCCATGGACTGTGTGAACTCTCCGTACCCATAACTGCAGGAGCGAAGGGCATACGCGTAATGAGTATGCAACATTCGTCACGCATAATAGATGCATGCAACACAAAATTAAATAAAACACAAGAATACTTGTTGTAGTACGTGCCATATGTCTGCTCTGGGAAGTGGTCGTGCCGACGTTTGCTGAGGTAGCGCACGAGTCTCATCCAATTTTCCATCGGCTCGTTGCCTTTGCAGCAGAAGTAGAGCGCATCAAGCAGCGCAGTCACACGTTCCTTCTCCAGGTCTGCAGCTTGGGGAAGCTGGTCGATCCGCATCTGGTTGGTTGCGTCCTGCAGCAGCGCCTGCTGCTTCGTCACAGCTAGGCGATGCTTAGCCAACCCCGCATGCCTGTTGAATTACTGCGACTGCGCGTCCGTCAGCCCTGTGCCGTGTTTGCCGGCTTTCCCTCTGAGTCCTGCATGCTCAAGGCACAGACTGCTTTTAAACGCAGGGAATCCAGCGTCAGTCTTAACAATCATAAGCCAGGGAAGCCGCTCGGACCACCGCGTATTAATCCTGCTGAGGGCTTCGCTGTAGACATCCTCAGGCGATCGAGACTTGTTGGGTGCAGCGGCAGGGTCATTGCCATTGCTCGCGTCGTCGTCGTCTTCGCACATGGCTAAGGGGCGGGGCGTCGTCGGCTGACCTCCTGGGAAATTCCACAGGGTGGTTTGCCGGTATCGACTGCCAGGTTTCACGGGGGTGGCGGAACTTGGACTACAGGTAAAAGCATCAGCCACCGATGGGCCCGGACTAGGCGCGTAATTCGGCTCGACAACAGCTTGAGAAGTTGAGGCGACTCACTGCAAGGCGTATAGGGGGTTCGGTTCCGTCGGAGGGTTACGAGGAGCCTTTGGGAAACTACCTAGCGTTGAAAGGAGCAAGTCAAGCCCAGTGCGGGCTTCGGCACGGTGACTGGTGCTGTCGTCGCCATCGTCGTCCAATCCCACATCGCCTGACTCAGGCATGAGGACGGGGCTTACTAGGATGGTCGACAAGCAGAGATATGTGATGGAAGGGTTGTAAAAAAGCGACACTGCAAGGGGGAAGGTCATGCTGGGAGAGGCTGAAGCAGTGGCTGTTTCAACCGCGGGAAGAAACATATGAAGAAGACGTAGGGGGGAAAGGGAACGATGGCAAGGCGCGAACAGTTTGCCAACCACGCACAGTTGGCTTCCTAGATTCTTGAATCCGGACCGAAACTACCGCAGCGCATGCGCGTCGGCATCGAACCGGAGTGTGGTGGTGGAAGCTGGGTTATCACCGCTGGGTATACGTTTCCGTCAGTGATTAGCTATTCAGGCAGCATTTACATGGGCAACCAATCCACGCATGCAGCCAAACTGGGTGCTGGCCAACCCTCAAACCAAACTTTGAGAAGGACCAATCCTGTGAGGCAGCGCGGCAACATGTGAGTCACCAAACCAAACGATGCATGCCAACGGGAACCTGGCAGTCAGGCCAGATTTATGGGTGAATATGCGCATATCGCTGTAGTTTTGGGGGGGACCCGCAAATCACTTGTCTGACAAAATCAGAAACCATGCTTGATACAAGTCTGAAATTTCAGGATCCCTTACAAAGAAAAACTGAGCTGACAGATATCCCATAAAAAAAAAACCCTGAAATTTCAGGAAATGCCAAAAACAAAACCCTAGCAAATCAGGGCTGGTATTGTCATGATACTCGCTGGGATTGCCCTTGGTCCTCGTGGAAGGGTTACAGGTGCAGAGCCTGGGTGGTTATGGACGCACTAACCCGCTACTTAAAAAGCCCTTTTAACTCAGTGGTTAGTGACTGAGTTCTGATATGGTATCAGAGCTGGGTGACTTGACCACCCAGGTTCAATTCCCAGCGCACACCGGAGAGGTGGCAGCGCAGCAAAGGCGCTTGTGTCTTCCGCCTACCCCAGCGAGGGGGGGTGTCATGATACACGCTGGGATTGCCCTTGGTCCTCAGGGAAGGGTTACAGGTGCAGAGCCTGGGGGGTTATGGGCAGGCCCCCAAATTGGTTTTGGGGGACACTGATTGCTCAGCGTCCCGTCTCTTGTCTTGCCTTAGTTATCAGTGTAGCCACCGAAAAAAATGCTGGAAAATCAGTGTGTACTGTAATCAGTGTCCCCTTGTAGAAAAACGCTGAGCGAGAAGGATATCATTATTAATGGGCAAATGCACATCACATCACATCTCCTCATCCTCAACCACAGTGGTCAACTCAACTGCCACGTCGTCTTTATCAACTATCTTCTCCTTGCCTTTCCTACTACCCTCACCTCTGGCAGGTGGGGCATCGCTCAGGGGCCGTCTCTTCTTGTAAGACCTCCAGATGGAGACTACCTCCTCCCAATCTGGTTCATACTCTAGCATTGACATGCACATGAGATCTGAGAGCCTGGTGTCCTTCAAGGCACCCCGCAGCCAGCTTTTAATGACATTCTGGCGGGAGAACCCGCGTTCACATTCCACTGTGCACAGTGGCAGGACAGCCACTGCCACCCACAGGTTGACGAGATTGGGATAGCTGTCCCTCCAGTCTTGGGTCTTCAGCAAGGCGGTGAGGCTAGTGTGGAACTTCCTGCCTGCCCTTGGGAGCCCTGCCAGTACTGGAACGAAGTTGCGCAGCTCTTGCTGGGCCTTGCGCTTGTCTATGCCTGTACAAGAGAAGCACAAAGAGGTGCAAAGAGCGGAACCGCGAAGGCAGGGGGGGGGGGAGAGACAAGGACTCCGAGAATCGAGAAACCTGGAAGATGAGAAGCCGGGAAGATGAGGAACATGGAAAACAGGAAACCGAGAAAACAAGGAATCGAGATCACATGGAATCTGTAAACGAGAACTCGCCAGGTAGAATCTCATCCCTGTCGTCCGCGCGGTAGAGCGTCACCACCGATTTGAACCACTCCAGGCACTGCGCCTTCCGTGCCTGCCGATCCCAATTGGGAGGCCACGTGTCGACACAGAAGAGGCGCACCCCCGACAGTTGCTGCAAGTCACCCAGCTGCTCGTCGATGTTGCGGACGAGCCCCTCCGCCAAGGCCATGCATGCGCCAACGCTGCCGTCATGGTCGCATGGCCCGGGATAGTCTTCCAGCGGCTCCTCGTGCAGCTCGAAGGTGAAGCACACAGGACGGTCGTCAGAGTCGACCCCCTCCACAGCGATGCTCCTCGACTTCCCAGGACCGTGCAGCGCAAGGAAGCGTGTAAGTCGATCGTTCGGGCCACCACCGAAATCATCACCACAGTCGACATAGCGGCTCTCCAACAGCGTCGTCGTGCGGACGATTTGCGCGTGCACCATGGTGTAGTCAAGCTGCGAGGCACGAGCGGGATTATGGTGAACATGGAAATGATAATGGGTTTATGCCAGTGGAAAACAAGATTGAGTGTAACACTGTCGAATATGACGTACAGGATTGAGTGTAACACTGTCGAATATAACAAAGGACAAGCATTACCTCTCGCTGCTGGAAAACTCTGTTGAGGACATTGAGCTGCTCCAGCACATCGGCGAGGAACATCAGCAAGAGCCAGAACCGGTAGCTCATCACGAGGTGGTAGAGCCGGTCGTCGTACTCCTAGAGCATGACGACAACAGCCGGCAGCACCTCGACCAGCCGGATGACCGCCTCACCAGGGCTGAGCCAGCGAATGTTGTGAATTCCTTGAAGCTCCAGGTTAGTTTGGGTGAAAAACTCCTGGAGATCAAGGAACCGCTGGTGCCAAGGCCCGCTGCACCCTAGAAGCTCCGCCACCTCGCGGATCAAGTGGTCGACCATGGCGAAGGCAGGGATGTCCTCCGCCGCTGCCTTTGCTGCCAAAGCCTCCCTGCACAGAACAGTAGGACAAGCAAACATGGTTAAGAAGCGCGCTTACAATCTTGAGTACAACAGACACAAAAGACAGACGAACGCATGCAAGCCTGGTACACGTACCTGTGCGCGATGCAATGACAGGAGACTAGGTGCGGGATACGAAGACGCAATCGAGCCACCAGCCCGGCGCGAGACCCCATCATGACTGCAGCGCCGTCCGTACTGATGCCCGACACGCGGTTGAGATCCACTCCAATCGCCTGCAGATGAGACAGCAGCAGTGCAAGCAATGATGCGGCATTGGCCTGGGCAACAGTAAGGAGTGCGAGGTACTTCGTCACTAGCCGACCCTCTCGGATGAAAGTCGCAAAGACTATCATATGCTTTCCGCGGCAACGATCAGTGCTCTCATCGAGGCTGAGCCCAATGAACGGACTCGAGAGCAGGTGCTGAAGTTGTGTCGTCTGCAGCCATGTTGCCGTTGCCTGTGTTAGCTCGCCGAAGCCGTACCTGTCAGAACAAACAATGATGTGAGAATATGCGGTATAGTCGGCAAGTGAACAACCGTGCAAGAGAAGACAGGGCCTTACCAGTTGTAGTAAGTGCCGAACGCTGATTTCGGAAACCCTTTGAAACCGCGCTGCGAGAAGTACTGAATGAGACGAATCCATGTCTCCATGGGTTCGTTACACCTGCTGCAAAAGTAGAGGGAATCGAGCAGCGCGATGACACGGTCCTTCTCTTCGTCGGTTGCGGCAGGATGCATGTCGATTCTTGGCTGGTTGGCCTTTTGCAGAAGGTCATCTTGCCGACTCATGGCGAGACGGTGCTTCTGAATGCCGGAGTGCCTCTTGAAAGCCTGCGTCTGCATGTCAGTAGCTCCCTTGCCACTTTTCCCGGTACGCCCAGCCGGTCCTGCATGCACGGAGCACACACTGCACTTGAAGGCGGGCAGCCCATCGTCAGTTTTCAACAACATCCGCCAGGGAAAGCGGTCTGACCACTTGGCCTTAAAGCGCTCCTGGGCCTCGGCATATACCTCCTCGTTAGTCAGAGGTCCTGGCCCAGGAGTTGACGGGCCGCCAGAAGACTCAATGGAATTGGGGTCAGTGGAACTGGGAGCTTCTGCAGGTTGATGGCAGGTTGTTGTCGAAGCGAAAGGCAGGACCACCTGCCTATACCGTTTGTGACGCTTAGCAGGTGTCGCAGTAGGAGCGCCAGCGTCAGGAGCAACGACAGACAGCATCGGACTACGGTCGTCTGTCGAAACATCAATGGCGTTGGGAACTGATGCGACCGTTTCGGCAGGGTCAACATCTCCGTCTGCAGCTTTCGAGGAGGTCTTCTCGGCAGGCACAGACGGTCGCAGAAAATCGAGGTCTGAGCGAGTGCAGCGGGCTTTCTCGCTACACCAATACTCTTCTTCCTGCTCGTCATCTACCTCGTCATCGTCGGCTTCAGCCATCGTGGGGTGGGGGCTAAACCGTAGAGTTTTGAATAACAAAACGGTAGAGATGGCCCACGAGGGCTAATATGGAAGGGGGGGTATCGCTGTACCCAGCAGGCTGGGGTTGTCGGGTTTTGACAGGGCTAATAAACAGATCAGGATGAAGGGGACTGTGCAAGAATAACGCGCTTCGTGCGACAGATGGGAAGTGAGTGAGGCAGTGCGTGCATGCATCAATGACGTAACTCAGTCGCGCTGTCCGCATCAGCGAGGTTGCGGTGCCTCGTCTGTTCCTGCCTTACGCTCCAAACTTCCTCGTTGTTGGCTGGAGCAGCTTGAATCTGGTCAAGTACCAATCGGCTGCACCGGCTATGTATGTGGTGGCGACAGCAGGGCAGGTTTCGTGGCAGCATCATGACCACTGACGAAACCTGGCATGATTGACGGCGAGATAGGGGTACTACCACAAATCACGCCCCCCACCCCCCAAATCACGCTATTACACAAATCAGCGTCCTCCCCTGATATAACGCTGACCCATCAGAGTACACTAGTTAAAAAACGCTGGAAAATCAGCGTAGGCCATAAAAAAAACGCTTAAAATTCAGGGTAGGGTACCAAAAAAAGGCTTCACAATCAGGGAACAGCAGGAAAAAAGGGCTGAAAAAAGCCTGAATCAGCGTAAAAAGGCTGCAATTTGGGGGCCTGGTTATGGGCGCACTAACCCGCTACTTAAAAAGCCCTTTTAACTCAGTGGTTAGTGACTGAGTTCTGATAGGTATCCCTCAACACCCTGTTTTATTCCTGAATTAGGAAAAAATTCCTGACTTCTGGGGGCCTGCTTTGTAGGCATGATGCTCTGCAGAAGATTGCATGACTAGGTAATCAAGAGTCTGAGGACAAACAGGGTGCGCTGGAAATTACCCTGGCTACATCAGGGAGCCTTTTAAAAACCTGAAAATACCCTGAAATTGCAAGGGTTTGAAATTTTTAACCCTTTCAGGCAGGGCAATTTACTTTTAGTACCCTGATTCCTAAGGGTGGTCCTAAACCAATTTCTGCCCCTGCATGTAGCGTAGGTGGATAGTAAGTACGGTAGGTAGGTATGGCATGGCAGGTCATTACTCCCTCCCACTGTACAGCAAGTCACTCAACCTCGACGTAGTTGGGCAATACTACTATTGCCTCACTCACAGTGCCACGAACTTTACACCTGCTGCCAGCTGCCTGCTGCCTGCTGCCTGGTGACTGCTGCCTACACATCTAGTCTTAGCATAATCTGGCCATCTGCTTCACCTGCTGTGCATGCTGGTGAGTCCCTTGCTTCCTGGACGTTTGTCGCCATCAGTTGCACTCCTACTTGTCTCAGCCGGTTGATCTCACCTGTTGGGGGACGAGAGAGCAGAGAAGGAAGGAGCAGGCAGGGTGGGCAGGAGTAGGCAAGGTGGACAAAACGGTGGTGAGAAGCGGCGGCAGGGTGGCAGGGAACTGAGAGCACGAAGTGGTGGCGTGCCGACAGATTTCCAGTACATTGAGAGCTCCGCACTCGTTTTTTTAGGCATCTGTGAAAAAGGAGTCCATTCTTTACGCGACTAAAAAAAAGGGATGAGAGAGCGGAGCAGGCAGGGTGGACAGGAGCAGGAAACCGAGAGTACAACACGTTGGTGTGGTGAGAAAATTACAGTATACAAAGCCCCACACTCAGAAAAAGAGCCCGGCCCTACACATTGCACGAGTAGACCTTGCACGAGTACACCTTGCACGAGTACACCTTGCATGAGTACACCTTGCGCGTGTACACCTTACGCGGGTACACCTCGTGCCTGTACACCTTGCGCGGGTACATGCATTGGTTTCTGAAAGAATCGGAGAACGATCAAGAGGAACACCCTCTTTCTGCACCAACTTCCGGAAGCATGTTTACCACGGTGACTTTTGAGTCGACTCAAAAGCGGAAGAAGGATAAACCGGGGACCTATACAGCTCTGTTGCATGCCGAAAATGCCCACTCCTCAGCATGCATCTCAGCTCCCTGTTCTCAGCTGGCACCAGACTCACCACCCAAATCACTCTTCCCTCCATCCTTCTGACTGCATGACTGCATGACTGCATGACTGCATGACTGCATGACCAGTACCTTCACTTCACACAAGCTCATTCTCACCTTGCATTTCCCTGCATCTCTCCGCTGCCCTCCACTCCCTCTCCTGGCTCCGCCTCAGCATTCGTCTCAACTCCCGGTTCTCTGCCAACACCAGAGACACCACCCGTATCACTTCTTCCTCCTCCTCCCCCCCGTCCTCCTCTTCCTCTCCATCCACCTCAGTCCCTGCCTCCTGCTGTTCCCCTTCCCCTTCTCTGTGGCCATCCTTGCGCCTCTCCTCCCCTTCCTCTGCATCGTACTCTCCCCCCCATCCCCCCTGGCCTCTTCGTCCTCGTCTTCTCTCACCTACCTCCTCCTCTCCCCCTCTCTCACTCCCACATGCACCCTCAACCTCATCCCCTCGGCCCACACAACTCTCACGTCTGCCTCGTTTCCCATCTCCCTCCTGAGTGCTACCATCCGCACCTCTCTCCCCACCACTCCCCTTACCGCTCTGAACCACATCACTCCCCTCTCCACCCCCTAGAGACACCAGTCTTCTCACTGCTCTCTCCACCGCCTCTCCCTGCCGGCCCTCGCGATCCACTTCCCCCGCACTATCCTCAATCTCCTCCAGCCTACCATCTCTACCACCTCTACCACCTCTACCAGCACCGCTGGGCGGCAGTTTCTGAACCTGTCTGGACCTGGCTGGCCAGGGGGCTGACCTGCCAAGCCATAGCCGGGTGATGTCTGCCAGCCTGTCAATTTTGTCCTCTAGTGCACGTATCCTAAAAGAATCCGACCAATCTGATCCACCATACCCCATCCCTCCTAAACGCCCTACCCCACCTTCACAGCCTTCTCCCCTTCCCAACCCTCCTCTCCCTCCCACTCGCGGCCCCTCTCCTCCTCCCTCTCCTTGCCTACAAGTCGCACCACCTATAGGTGCTGAGAGATCGTTAGGCTCGGGTGGTGTGAGAGGTGGTATGGAGGAGGGCGGAGGGGATGGTAGGATACAGGGGAGAGGGAGGAGGATGAACGGGGGGCGGGCAGAAGAGGAGGTAGTGTTTAGAGTTGAGGCACTGGCACGGGTCGAGGTTGTTGCAATTCCACAGGTATTGGGCTGGCGAGCATGGGAGTTGGTGGCATTCAGAGTATCTGAGTCGTTAGGCCTGTGAGAGGCTAGCACAGGCTGCACTGGCGTCCTTGCTGCATCTGCTTCTGATTCGCCTTGGCTTGATGGCCCTGTACGTGCTGCCGCTGCTGCTGCTGCTGAAGGTGTGGGGGCTGCAGCTGTTACCACTTCCAGTTGGGCGGCAAACACATGATCATGCCCACGGGCTGCAGTAAGAGCTTCTGAAGCACGGACATCAGACTCGGAATCACCACTATCGTTGCCGTTCACTGCAATATCTGCACCATCAGCACCATCCACAGCAGCAGCAGCATCATCAGCAGCTTCGGGATTATCATTGAAAACACTGATGCGTGCTGCTAGGTTAGCAGCTGCTTTTGGTTCTGCTGCTTCTCCCCCTGCTGCTGCTGAGCCTGCTAACCGTTCACTTCCCACTGTTCCTTCAGCCCCCCTTCCACCTTCCGCCTGCCTTCCACCTTCAGCCCCCCTTCCACCTTCAGCCCCTCTTCCACCTTCAGCCCCCCTTACACCTTCTGCCCCTCTCTGCCCCGCGGGCCAAGGCCCACCAGTAGGCTTAGGGGGGACCACCGAGGCAGCACACCCCGTCAATGGGGGCGTGCCAGGTGGCGTCTTGCCAGAGGCCGAGGCAAGCGAGGAAGCCGAGCCTCGCAAGCCAGAAGCAGAGGAGAGCGGCCAGCCTTGTCTGAAGAGCTTAGACGGGCTCACTGGGGCGGAAAGGGAGGAGGAGAGGGAGTCAGCTGCTGAGGCGACCGAGAGAGCATCACTCATGTCACTATCAAGGTCTAAGTCTGCCTCGCTGGGAGGTGAGGAGCGAGGGAGGAGAGAGTGGGTGGATGACTTGCGACGGCCTTGGGGGGTGGCAGCAGCAGCAGCAGTAGCTGATGATGATGATGATCCCGGCACTGGCTTGCGCAGGCGATGAAGAGTGATGTCGAGAAACAGGAGGGAGTTGGGGGGCAGCTGAAGGATGGGTGGGCAAAGGAGGGGAAGGACAAAGAATGGGGGGGAGAGCATGGGGATGCGGAGAAAATAGGGTCAGCACTGGGCTTGCGCAGTCGATGACGAGTGACGCTGAGGAATAGGAGGGAGCTTGGGGGCAGCTGGAAGAAGGGAAGTAACAGGAGGAGGAGGAGGGGGGGGGGAAGAAGGGTTGGGGGGAGGGCGGAGGAGGAATGAGGAGAGACACAGTAATGGAGGCATGATGAAAGGTGATGTCACGGAATAGAGGGGGGAATAGACGAGAAGATACAGCAGAGGGAGCATGGGCAGGGGACTTGCAAATCTGAGAGCACCATAATAACGAGAGGCACAATAATCAGAAGTAGAATCAGGCAGAGTGGAGTAATAGGAGGAAGCTCACGTCATTGTTGCCAAGAGAGGTGCTATACTCGGCTGCGAATGGATGCGTTTGCTAAACAGAAGGAGGCAGATGAATCAACATTGGAGGACACTTGGCAGAAATGCTGACAAACGAGAAGGTGGTCGTCCTACAGTAGGTGGGAGGGCAGGGAAGTCGCCCTGGCCAGTTGCTGTTGGAGCCACAGCAAGAAACCGCCTCCCCCCTTTGCGCATTCCCACTATTCCTTGCTCCAGGGCTGGTGGGTAGTGTGGGAAAGGGGGGCTCCGGGGGGGTGGGGTGAGGGGGAATAGGGGATGGATGAGGTGAGGGAAAGAGGAATGGGGGCATCAAAACATCAAAGCATTGTTGGAGTCATGATCGGAAAGATGCTCGGATGTGATCACTCGCACATGGCACTTATGTGGTGGTGATGGGAGGGAGGCGGAGGGAGATGAGGCAGGAGGTACGACAGGAGAAGCTGCAGTCCTAGTATTAGCCCAAACGCATGCAGAGGAAGGGCTGGGAGGAACGGATGGGAGGAACGGCTGGAAGGAACGGCTGGGAGGAACGGCTGGGAGGAACGGCTGGGAGGAACGGCTGGGAGGAACGGCTGGGAGGAACGGCTGGGAGGAACGGCTGGGAGGAACGGCTGGGAGGAACGGCTGGGAGGAACGGCTGGGAGGAACGGCTGGGAGGAACGGCTGGGAGGAACGGCTGGGAGGAACGGCTGGGAGGAAGGGCTGGGAGGAACGGCTGGGAGGAACGGCTGGGAGGAACGGCTGGGAGGAACGGCTGGGAGGAAGGGCTGGGAGGAACAACTGGGAGGAAGGGCTGGGAGGAACAGCTGGGAGGAACGGCTGAGAGGAACGGCTGGGAGGAACGGGTGGGAGGAAGGGCTGAGAGGAAGGGCTGGGAGGAAGGGCTGGGAGGAAGGGCTGGGAGGAAGGGCTGGGAGGAAGGGCTGGGAGGAAGGGCTGGGAGGAACGGGTGGGAGGAAGGGGTGGGAGGAACAGCTGGGAGGAAGGGGTGGGAGGAAGGGGTGGGAGGAAGGGTAGAAAGCATGCGTGAGAGAAGGAGTGGAGTGGATACCTTCTAAGGCCTTGTGCGCGCCAAGTAGCAGCTTCACTCCCTTTCCTGGAAGGACATAAAGACAGTGTCAGAAAGTAGACCAGGTGGGTGGGAGTACGATGATTATCAGGAGACTGAGGCATAGGCATAGCCAATGGTGCACATCGGTGCAGAGGGATGCTAAGGGGTGACGACAGACATACACCTGCAGATCAGTGCAAATACAGTAAAAAAGGCATTCTATTTATATGAGCAGGTGCTGTGTGTGTACTGCTGAGTAGTGCGGTACAGAGTGTGTGCAGTGGGCGGACCTTGGGTAACCAGGAAAGGTTTTGCGGATGGCAGGTGAGGTGTTGTGAAGGGGTCAGCCACCCATGCTGTCAGCGCCACTTGCACCTGCAACATGTGAGCATGTGGCGGTTACGGGGGCGGAAAGTTAGCAGAGGGGTGTTTCGACTGTACTTTGTGGCTTGCTTAAACCAACTTCCTAGCACTGCTGCCCTCTGGGTACTACGCCCGAGGTCCCATGCTGTCAGTGTGATCACCCCTTGCATCTGCAGCATGTGGCGTGGCGTGCCGGTTACGGGGCCGGAAAGAAAGGGTAGAGTGTGGAGGGGAGGGGGTAGAGGGTTGGATGAGGTCAGGAGGAAACAGATGAAGCGCCAGGGTTGTACTTCTTAGGAATTGCTAGACGCGTGGGCTGGATCAGGAGGGGCCAGATGAAGGGTCAGCCACCCATGCTGTCAGTCAGTGCCTCTTGCACCAGCAGCACGTGGGGGAGAGGAGGGAGCAGCACGTGGGGGAGCAGCAGTTTGGGGGGGTGGGGGGAGGGGGAGGGGAGGGGTGGTTGTTGGTGGTTGGGGAGCTGTTAGATTAGGGATTTCGGGGCTTGCAAGAACGGAATTGGCAACAGCTGCTTAGGGCAAAGTTATACCGCGTGTCAAGCATGTGGTGCAGCCCTACCTGACACGTGAAAGCACATACTGCCCGGGTGTCAGGGGAGTTTGACGCTGGCGGCAATATTTCCCGCTCTCCCAAAAACCGGTGAAAATAGCGTCTACCAGTCAGTCTCAGTCTCGGAAACCAATTGGAATGCCCCACGACTTAGGTTTGCGACGAACGAATGGCTAACAAATCTCGCCCAAACTCGCTAGTGCCACCTGCCGTCAGTGGTCGTGCAGTGGCCGTCAGGTCGACCTGTCCCACGGGTCAGCTCGCCAACCCTGTACCGACCACCTGACACGCGGTCTAACTTTGCCCTTAAGCGCCTTCACAAGCTGGTTCTGCCACCTCCCATCCCATCCTTCTTTACTGTAGCTCTCTCTGTTCGGAATTTCTTTCTTTCATAAGTCTAACTTTGGTAGCATGCCTCGCTGGCGCCCTGCACTGCACTGCTCGCTTGCTCAACACTCGCTCAATTATCATCTCTCCCTCTTATTGGCTCCATTCCCATCCCACCCACACCCACTGTGCCGCCTCCCTCTGCTTGCAACCTGTGACTACCCACGCCACGCTCAGCAACACATCCTGCCATGTGCACTGCACTGCACACACACAGACGCATGCACCTCGTACGTGCATGCAAGGACACACGCACGTCCGCATCCCCTTTCCCCGGTAACACTGGACTTTTTTTTAGGCGCCTCAAAAATAGATCCCCTTTCCCGGGTAACACTGGACTGGCTGGACTGGCTGTCCCCACGCCACGCGCCATAGCCCCATCACTCACAGTGTCGCCTCCCTCTGCCTGTGACCTGTGACCTCCTGAGCTCAGCAGCACATCCTGTTGGCGGTTGGGACAGGCAGGAGAGTCAGGATATGCGGAGAAACATAAGAGTGCTTGAAGGGACAGGAGGCCAGTCCCCAGGGCAGTGGGCATCTGCCAGAGAAGGCCTCAAAATTGAGCAGAGGCCCTCAAACTGAGCAGGTGCCACGCCATGCCACAGAATCAGAAAGTAGTGTGACAGTGTGACTTACTAGGATGGGATGGGATGGGATAGTGAGAGAGCTTACTTGCAGCGTGGGAGGTACTGCGATGTAAGCTTGTGGTGGGTAGGTTTGTGCTGCAGCAAGGTGGACCGAGAGGGAAGTGGCGAGTGCACGAGCGAAGCCGATGCTGAGCAGAAAGGCCGAGCAGTCCGTTGGGCTGAGGAGGGTGCGAGGGCGAGGCGTGGGAGACGGGGAAGGGGGGCCGGGGAGGGTGGGGGAGGGGGGAAAAGAAAGAGGGCGTCAGGCAGGGTGAGGGGTGCCAGGTGGGGGTTGGGGAAGGGAAACCACAGTGGAAAACAAGTGCCACTCTTGCCTAACTAAACCACTGTTGCCACTGCCTACAGACAGCAGCCCCCCCGAATGAGCTGGCTTGCATGATCAGCATTTCAGCAGCATGTGAACGCCGCCACCGAAACAACGGGCCATTTATTATAAGCAGCGTATTCCCTCCAAGCGATGGTACCTTGCAAACATGAGAACCCATCGTGTCCCATCGGGTGTGACCATGTGCACTCGCACCTCCGTTTGAGGCTGCTTGGGAAAAGGGGGGATGGGAGGGGAGGTGGAGGACTTGGGTTGGAAAGATGGGGGAAGGGGGGGGGAAAGGGTGTCGGGGAGGGAGTGAGTGAGGGAGTGAGACAAGGGGAGGGAGGGAGGTAGGAGGACAAGGGAGGGCAGGGAGGGCAGGGAAGGAAGAAAGAACATAGCTGCCAAGAAGCAAGAGTCAGGGCGAACCCTCGTAGCTCGATAGCAAGCAAGATAGCCTTCTGATCACGTGGCACCAGAAGGCGGTGGTGACTCCAGTAGAGGCAGGGAGACCACCACGGCCACAGGCTATCAGCACAAGGAGGAGGAAAACTGACAGGTCGAACAGTTCACCTGGCACCACAAGGTCGTGGTGACAGCGGCATGCAGCAGCACCCGCCCATCAGCCACAGAGCGCAGCTCCAGCCGCTGCAGCTGACCAGAGCCATGCGCCACCAGCAGCGCGTGCACGCCGTCGAAGACCAGCTCCTCCTCCCTCGCCCCTCCGTCTGAGCCTGGGAGGGCTGGGGGCGTGTGAGAGAGGAACAAGGGATGATTGCTCCTGCCCCGCCGCCAGCAGTGCATGCGACGCCGTCAAACACCAGCTCCTCCTCCTTTGCATGGCCCTCGGAACCTGGTGGGGCTAGCACGGGCCAGGGGAAAGTAGTGTGCAGGACCTTTTATGAGGCAGCTCCAGGCTCCAGCCGCGGCAGCTGATGGAGCCATGCGCCACCAGCAGCGCGTGCACGCCGTCGAAGGCCAGCTCCTCCCTCGCGCCGCCGGCTGAGCGTGGGGGTGGTGGAGTGGAGAGAGGGAACGGAAAGTGAACGATCTGCTCTGAGCCTGCTCAACCAACACATACGGCTGCCCATA
Organism: Closterium sp. NIES-67; assembly: GCA_027943415.1. Taxonomy (NCBI): domain Eukaryota; kingdom Viridiplantae; phylum Streptophyta; class Zygnematophyceae; order Desmidiales; family Closteriaceae; genus Closterium; species Closterium sp. NIES-67. Next base: position 709,562 of record BQMB01002318.1, read on the forward strand.
GCCTTGCGCCACCAGCACCGCGCGCGCGCAGTGGAATGACGTGCTCCTCCTCCCCCCTCGCCGCGCCGTCAGAACCTGGGGGGGCTCCTCCCCCCTCGCCGCGCCGTCAGAACCTTGGGGGGCTCCTCCCCCCTCGCCCCGCTGTCAGAACCTGGGAGCTCCTCCTCCCTCCCTCATCCCGCTGTCTTCCGTGCGTGTGATTGGGGGGGAGGGGGGGGGGGGGGGGGGGGGGGGCTGGAGGTGAGAGAGGGAAAGGAGGCGTGACGAGGGCGAATGCGATGGGGGTGCAAGAATAAAACTGCGACCGGCGGACGGCCGTGCAAGGTGTGGTTGGGAGGGAGGAGATACGAGGAAGGCCCGAGGCAGAACATGAGGGGCTGAGCGTCGGCGAAAGAAAGAATCTTTATGGCAAAGGCCCGGAAAGACAATCGGGGGAGTGCGTGTAAAGAGCGGATTGAAATCGTGAAAAATTCTGGGGTTGCGGGTGAGTGTCGTTTGGGCTGTGCCCAGACTTGCGTAACCTGACAGCCAGTCGCACCTGCGATCACTCGTCGCACGACGACTTGGGCGATCGCGACGGAGAAGACGACTCTTGGCGAATCGAGAGACTCGAGGCCATCTTGCCAGGGATTGATCTCTCCGTTTGCTGCAGTTCCCGCCATGGATTCCAGTCTGTTGAGAGGGAAGATGGCGGAGCCTACAGAAATGGCAACCATGGCTGGATCCTGATCAGACCATGATGTATTGGAAAATGTCGGTTGTACGCTTTATTGGCATATCATGGCTTTTGACCTTCAGAACATCCGTTTGTTATGTAACCGGCCGAGTATCAAAACTGTTATGAGTGGGAATGGAACATCCACTCAATAATGGGAATAGAACCTCGGAAAAAACCATGTACAAGTGACGAGCGAATTGGCTAAAATAGGGCACGGACGTGCTAGGACGAGCTAGGGCGAGGACCTCGGGACCAGGGCTCTCGGTTCAAGGGTAAACATCCGGAATGTCAGGTACATTCCGGGTCTTTCCTGCTGAAATCCTGATTTTGAGGGTTTCGTATTCACAAACCTCCTGACTGATTCCGGGCGTTTCCAAGGAACTCCCTGAGCAATCCGGATTGCGCGAAAAAATATCCTGGTCATCCGACTGGCATGGAATCTCACCCGTGCTGAAATTGCAACCCTACTCCCCCACCCCCCCCAATTCCTTCGCAACCCTGACCAATTTTCCACGCAATCTGAAAGTGCGACCTCGGGAACTTTCACAACTACAGAAGTGCAGGGTGTTAAAATTATATAAGTTATAATTTAATATAGGCTTGGTAGGTTGTTACTGAACCTTTCTGTAGAGCGTACAATCCCCTCCTTGTACTGCTCTCTCTTCCTAATCCCACCTCTTCTTTCTCGTCACTTTTGCCTACTCCTAGATCTACTTGCCTCTCGCCATTCCATGGCGTCCTTCCTTCCTTCCTAGCTAAGTTAGGTTCCTAAGTTTAGTTAGTGTCCTAAGCTTCTTTGAGACAGGGTTGTCAGACTTATCACAACCCCTTAATATCACCTTAGCCAGGTTGCGCACTGTCCCTCTAAGTTGTACCGTAATCCCCCGGATATAACACCCGCCGGAATAGTCACTCCGTGGGTGGTTAATACGGGGGGGAGCTTATGATATGGTGCATTTTTGAGAGTACCCGCTTTTCAGGCGACGAATTATACATAACGCCCCCCTATTTTTATTACTTGGAGTACACTAAAACAATTGTATATTCTACCATATGCATCCTATTACTACAGCAGCGTTACAACACGCTTGAATTCCTAATCATTGTTGCCTACAAGAATAGCATCCAGTGAGTAGCGCAAGGCCTAGATCATGTCTAAGTTAGAAATTAGAGACATCATTCACTACCTAATACTCCTCGTCATCCTCATCTCCAGCGTGCCAAGCCTCTACATCATCATCGTCGGATGCAATATCGTCCCAATCGTACTCTTCAGTCCATCGGGAGGCGGCCAGTCCAGCAAGTACCTCCGCCGCTGGCGCCATCTCTGCGGAGTCCACATCGCTGCTCTCTGTAGTGTCAGCCGCTTCAGGTGCAGTTGCAGCTACTGCTGGTGTTGTCGATGTTGATGCTGCAGCTGCTGCAGCGTTAAGTCGAGCCTCCGCCATCGCAGACGATTCCGCCACATCGACGCCATGTGTCGGTGCATGCTGCGGCAGGTCGACGTTGACAGTGATGTCACACTCCTCGTCCTCGGAGAGCTCGTCGGCGGTCGGCTCTACGAACTCGGCTTCGAAGAGGGGATTCGTCTTCTCCCCGGTCGTCTCAACCTCCGCGTGCACATCGTCCATGACCTCCAGCTCCGCGTTGTTGCGCATGTGGGCGAGTATGAGGTCGTCTTCAAGGCCATCGAGGTCGTTGGAGATGCCGCAGGTCTTGAAAGCCTTGCGGATGAGGTCGGTAGGGACTGCCTCCCAGGCGGCCGCGATCCACTGCAGCACCACCTCTGCCGGAGGCTTTTTCAGATTTCCTGAAGGGCGGACAGGGTTGGGTACCGATTACATCGCGCATTAGGCAAACCGAAGCGAGAACTTGAGCAACACGTCAACGCGTCGTAAAGCAAACGGTAAACAAGAACGTATGAAAAGCAGAGCTCAAGGATATGAAGGGTATCACCTGCGGGAGTTGTCGCGTCGCAGCCGAACTCCTCAAACCAACCCGAGTAGGACCGGCGGACGTGAGCCTTCAAGCAGCGGTTCACAGCTACGTCGAGAGGTTGGACGATTGGCGTGCAGCCGCCAGGTATGACGGCACGTGAGAGTTTGAATAGACGCATCAACGCCGCCACCCCCTCAGTCAGATGGCCTTTGTAGGAGTCGAGGACAACGAGAGCCTTCTGCCGCCCGCCACGGCGTGCAGGAAGTCGCTTCAGAAAGGGGACAAGGACCGTCGTAATCCAGTCCTTCACGTGGTCCTCATCCATCCATCCCTTCTCCTGTGCGCGGATGACGATTTCTGCATGCAATCATGAACGAACCAAAAAGCTTACAATTAGTTTCTAACTCCGGTACATGAAACACTTACTGACATCAATACCCAATCGATACTAACCTGGCGGGACTCGAATCTTGGGGAGCGTCTTGCGCTTGAAGATGACATACGGCTTCAGCTTCTGGCCGCCAGCAGTGACCGCCAGCATCACGGTCAACCGCTCCTTTTCGTAGCCAGCAGTCCGAACATGTACCGTCCTTGAACCGCGGACTTCTAATGTAGTCTCTTGGGGCATTTCGAGGAACAAGGGCGTCTGATCGGCGTTGATAATCAAGTCATCGTCATATTTGTTGACTGTGCGCATCTGGCGTACGAACTCCCAGAATTTCTCGACTTTAGCCTCGCAATCTGCATAACGAGAAGACAATAAACGATGTGAGTGTACATGCTTATGCTTAAGTTCTTACAGCTCAATGAATAGGAAACCGCAAGCGAAATTGCTAAAGACCTTGCATATCAAGCACACAACGCACCGCTGGTTAGGCGCTGGCCCATCTTTGTCTTGACGCGCCGTGTCAATCCCCACAACGCGTGCGGAACCGGAAGGTCCAACGGGATGACGCACGCCAGTCGACACCGGGATGGCGCTTCCGCATGAACTTCCTACTCCACTTCTGCAGACAACTCACCGACACCGCCAAGCCGCGCGCACGGTGTGAGAGGAAGCGGTTGTACATCTCCTTCTCCATGTCGGGGAACTTCGCCTTGCGTCCAGCACCGATGAGACGACGCCTGCATCCCGCCGCCGCCGACAGCCGTGCCTTGTTCTTCTTCCAGTCGCGTATCTGACAGGGTTGTACCTCGGCCATCTTCGCCAGCTTGCGATTCCAAAGCTTCGGGTCGGAGTCGAGATGGGCCAACCAGTATAGCTTTTCCGCCGCTGTGCGCGAGACTCTCTTGCGGCTGGTCCTGCGATGTCTGGGGGAGGGAGGTGCAGCATCCCGGTTAACTCGCTGCATGTGGGGACGACGAATGGGCTGAGGGAAAGATGGAACAATGACACGAGGAAGTGTCGGGGGTGGCTCTGGCTCTCCATCGGCAGCATCTTCCCAGTCTAGCTCATCATCGTCCTGCCAGTAGTTGTCCCACTCCTCGGGACGACTTGCACTCGGACATGATGTATAGGGAGGTGCGGGAGGAGCAGGTGGGGCAGGAGGTGCAGGAGGCGCGGGAGGCGCAGGCGGTGCTGGCGGCGCAGGTGGTGCTGGAGGAATCGACGGAAACGGACGGAGAAGAAATTGACTACCGTGGGGTGGACGATGGGTTCGCAAAACTGAGATGCCGCTAACAGCACGGGCCGCCATGGCTGAGTCTCTGCCTACAAAATCGCCTCGGCGGACTTATGCCCGAGGCTCTGTTAGAGAGGTTCGACATCGCGAGGGATTTTCTGTTGGGAAGACAGTACTGGAACGCTAAAATGACGCAGCGACAACAAACGGATGAACAAGAAACGTGGGCCGACCCCCTACCCGAGCCGCGCACGGTTCTTGAAAGCCAAAAAAGACCATCGCATGCTAGCATGCGATGGTCTGGTCGAGAAGCTTCCCAAGGGCATCTTGAGATGCCAGATTCCATCGCAGGTGTTGCGCTGGCAGCATCTACTGCACCTAGCCGTGAACTCGCAGCGCTGGCAGCCGATGGCAGCAATCCGCTGGGTGTTGGCAGCTGTGACCGTTACGGATTGGCCACAAATCCTATAGCCCATGCCGAGTTCGACACGTTGGCATGGCCATCCTCTCATCCAAAAAGCACAAAACTCCCTAACAGAAACCCAATGCATGTATAAGCCTAGAAACAATCAGATTCAAAATGAATTATACATAACACATGGGCGTTATATTTTTCCAGCCCACTGTTAACACCCAGTCATTTTTTTTAATGAATTATTATATCCACCATAGGGTGTTATATCCGGGGGATTACGGTACGTATTTCTGTCGTAATTGACAAGGAAAGTGTCAAACTTGGTGAGGTGGTGAGGGACAGCAGCAGCAGCACGTGTGTGTTTTGTATTCTTCTCTATCGTTTCTTCCATCAATGTCCTTCCTGCTTGTACTCGAACTGCCCACAGGTTCCGCTGATATGTAGGGAATCCCAAAAAACACTATGAATTTCAGATTGAAAGGTCGAAGTAATCCTGAAATAAAGAGAGATTTTCCAGGGAATGCTGAATTTTCAGGGTCTTTAGTGACGCGAATCCTGAGACCGCTGGGTCTTGAAAAACGAAAAATTAGCCCTGCTCGGGACGTGAATGGTTTGGTTGGGTGTCGGAACGCGACTCGGGGAGGTTTGGGCCGACAATAATGGCCGAACCTGCGAGTTCGAGGTCTTCGGGTGTACGCGCTGTAGTTTAGCGCAGTAAGGAATGTTAATTCCTTACAAAAACCCGATATTGGAAACCTTGCTTCGTAATGGTTTGCATGCATAACGTGCAGATTTTTTTTTTTGCATAACGTGCAGAGAGACTGTCTGATAAATGTCCAACAAGTATTTCTCATGGCATGAACTTCGATAATATTGCCGACCACCTCGCATCCTCGATAATGGCGTGGATCGCTTTGTCCAAATTCCGTGAACGCGATGCTGCCTCCCACGGGGTTCGTCTCACGTGAGAGAGTCCAGGTCAGCAAAGGAAACCCCTTCCTTTGGTTGGGGCTGCGATGATCTTGGGTGTGGGTGAGGCGAGGCGAGCAGGCATGGTTGCAAAAAACTACAGTAGAGGATGAGGTGCTTGACCGTTCACTGCCCAAGATCGGTTTGTTTCAAAATTCACTTGCCCGAGGATGCAGGCTTGTACAGCAGGAATACGGGTCGACCAGTGGGAGATTCTTTTAAACAGCTCGTTTTGGCTGCCCGTTTTCTACGACCAGCACCTACGAGTGCCGTCCATTGTGGACGATGACATCGCAGCCGCTTAATGCCTGCCCGCTTTTGCCCGAACCCACTTCCTCCGACCAAACCTAGGATACCTCCTACTTTACCCTACTCCCCCCGTGACGTCACCTTCCCCGCCAAGTTTGCATCGCTTTATTTCCCCTCAGTATCTTGTCCCAGTCTTCATACGCTGAATTTAGGTCATGGACGGATGATTCTTATCTTAGCGTCACGGGAGACCGCCATTGCTGCCTTCGGTTGGGCCCTGCGTGGCTTTCCACCATTCACTTTGCCAGCTCGAGTCCGCTCCACCCACAGGCCACTTGCTCTCACCTAACACCACGTCTCCCTTTCCCTATGCACACTTCTCCTCACTCTCACTAGTCTGAAACTTGCTCAGCATCCAGCGGTGTGTTGTCTGAGATAGCAGCGGCGCGACTAGCGGTGTTCGTCGGAGATCCTATGTTCGCATCGGTACCGTAAGGCTTGACAACGCGACAACTCCCGTTGCACAAGCTGCCGAGCTGTTCAATCTCTCATGACCTTCGTCGCGTGGCAGGCACATTTGCCAGATATAATTCGAGTTACGGGTATCTAGACCAGGCGAGATCATAACCATCGAACGTAGATCATCTTATCTCAGAAGCTAACCTTTAGCGTCAAAAGCATAGCCATTTGTAAATATCCCCCTCACCTATCTTGCACTCCAACAATCCCTCCCTCTTTTTACTAGCGACCAACCTTCCGCAGTCCCTTCTTAGCTTCGCCTCCTGCGCCCGTTTTCCTCGTTCTGCCGTTCTCGTCTCCGGGGTTCCCTGTAGTCGCCCGCCGCCATGGCTTCGACATTGGGCACTTCCACCGCGCTGGCGTCGGAAACCGTCGCTAGCAGTTCCCTGCACCGCCAGGCAACACCGACGAGTGCTCCCCCTCTCACCTCCTCCTTTCTCCCCGCGTTCAACGGCTGCACGACCACATCCTTCACGGCTGCTTCTCCCTTGCGGTCGTCACAACACCGGTCAGCAGCCATCCGTTGCTCGCTCACCAATGGCGCCGCGCGCCGCGCGGGATCCATGGACGAGTCCAGCCCCTTCGCACCCTTCTTCCAGCACGTCTTCCAGTCCGACATCTCCAGCCGTCCGATCATGGTCCCAGATGCGTTTGAGACCGTTCCGAACGTCCAAGACGAGCTTTGGTACACCATCCGCGAGGAGGCTCGGCAAGATTCCGAAGCTGAGCCTGCTCTGGCTTCGTATCTCTACTCCACGGTCCTCGCTCACCGTTCCCTGGAGCGGTCCATGGCGTTTCACCTGGCGAATAAGCTCCAATCGCCGACGCTTTTAAGTACGCAGCTCTGCTCGCTCTTCACCGACGTCATGCTCCGATCGCCGGAGGTTCAGGAGGCGCTGCGCGCCGATCTGCGGGCGATTTACACCCGTGACCCTGCGTGCAGGAGCTACTCCCACGCGATGCTCAACTTCAAGGGGTATCAGGCGCTCCAGGCTTATCGGATCGGGCATCGGCTGTGGCTGGAGGGCCGTCAGGGGCTGGCGATGGCGCTTCAAAGCCGCGTGTCGGAGGTGTTTCATGTGGACATTCATCCAGCCGCGAAGATTGGGAACGGGGTGCTGTTTGATCATGCAACCGGGCTGGTGGTTGGCGAAACGGCGACGATTGGTAACAATGTTTCGATTCTGCATCATGTGACGCTGGGAGGCACGGGGAAGAGCAGCGGCGACAGGCATCCCAAGGTCGGCGACGGCGTGCTGATTGGCGCTGGCGCGACCCTGCTTGGGCCGATTAAGATTGGGGAGGGAGCGAAAGTAGGAGCAGGATCTGTGGTGTTGCTGGATGTGCCGCCGCGTGCCACGGTGGTGGGAATTCCAGGGAGGCTGGTTGGAGGGAAGGAGAAGCCCGCCATGTTGACGGTTAATCCTAGTGAGACCATGGACCACACCTCGTTCATTCTGGATTATACTATCTGAGACCTAGAGTGTCCCTGGCTGGGGACTTGATATGTTACTCTCCTTGGAGCTTGCTGCTGCTGGCTGTGAGGTCAGGAGGAAGTGGGTGTTTATTTGTGAAAAATAGGTTTGGGGGGGAAGGGTTGAGTCGGCACGATGCCAACATTAGCTTGTTGTGATGGCCGGATATTGGTCATCCAGCCTTGTGTGGCTTGGATTCGTTGGTGCTGTTATGCCAATGCCACCCTTGCAAGCAGCAGAAAGGTTGAAGTTTCTGATATATAGTTTTGAAGAAGATTCAAATGCATCGTCTATCTGGAATCAGATATTGTAGTTCTCCTAAACGAGGACGTGAAATCCCTTCCCAGGTACTGCCGAGGCTGCTTTGGTGAAGGGTTATTTCTCGGCAGGTCTCTCATTTTCAGTTGAACTTCGCGAGTCACGCCGCACTTTACGGAACTAGCCAGTAGAGTCACACAGTGGAAACTAGGGCGACGGTCTCAGGAGGACAGATCCCAGACTTTCCAGAACCGATAGCAATCGTGTTTAAAACGAACCCCAACGGGTGGCTGCTTGGGGAATCTCGGTGTCTAGTTAGGCGTTGTTGCAACATCCGGCCTAGCAGCCCTAGCCTGTTTGGGAGGGTCACGCGAGACACAGTCTAAGCCCCGTGGTGATCTCCATATCTGTACAAGAGACCGACCTCGTACGGCGTTGCTTCCCAAGAGAAGCGAGCGAGGGACCTAGCGAGCGGCATTACAAGAGACCTAGCTCGCCGTAAATCCCCACATCGCATCAACATATCACACCATTTTTTCTGGTTTTGAACGTCGGAACGGAGAGGCGAGACTAAGAGGAGAGGCGACAGGCGGCGACATGATAAAGGCGGTGCTGATAATCAACAACCAAGGGAAGGCTCGCTTCGCGCGCTTCTACGCGAACATCGTAAGCCTCTCGCGAATCTCGTAGGGTTTTCGCGAACGTCGCCATCAGCCGCTTGCAATCTGATATCTGATGCGCCAGAACTCGAACCCTCTGGGAGCTTCAAGCTGTTCTTGCCAAATTCTCTGGTGCTCGAATCTGTGGTCGACTAAGTGAATCTGTGGTCGACTAAGTGAATCTGTTGTCGACTAAGTGAATCAATACTAGACTTCCGGTTCTGGTTCTGCCGAACGTGGTCGATCCTAAGCGCAGCGTCTGACCAGTGTTATTCACCCCATCCGTGTTGCACCATGCAGAGCGGAGAGAGGCAGCAGCACATAATCCGGCACTCCTTTGAAGGTCAGTGGAACTTCATTCAAGAACCCTCTCTTGGGCGGAAAGGTTGACGAGCCACAAGCGCAGATTCTTGTGAGTAAAAGACCTCGTCCTTAATTCCTGTCTGCTGAATGAGCGATTTTCCTCGTTTGGTTGGGAGGCCAGTTTTACGGCCGGGCAGTTTCCCAGGCTAAGTGGTTAAAAGTCGTTCTATAGCCGTTCTTTTTTTATTTCTCTTCTTTCCTTTTTCTCTTCTCCCATTTCTTTTCCGTACCCCAGCTGTGGCCTGCCGCCCGTCCACTTGGTCAAATATCCTCGAGGACTCAAGCAAATTTGGCAAGGTGAGAATGGTGCAAGCAGGTTCGGCAAGGTAAGAATGGCTCAAGCAAGGTTTGGTATGGTAAGGACGGCTCAGAAGGTTTCAGAGATATGCGTTCCTCCCTGAAGGTAAGAACCTGTGCATGGATGGGGTATGGGTGAACAGATGTTAACCGATTCCAACTGAGGGAGGATCCACCTCGGACTGCTCATACATCTGCCTTTCCTCTCCTCTCTGTCATAGTGCACGGGTATCCAGCTAGTGTGCTGTACATTGTTGCACTCAACTTTTGAGTCGACTCCAAAGTCGCCTTTCCTCTCTGCTGCGGTGCATGTACATCCCGATGTTGTGTTGCAGTGCATGTACATCCCGATGTTGTGCTGCAGTGCATGTACATCCCGATGTTGTGCTGCAGTGCATGTACATCCCGATATTGTGCTGCAGTGCATGTACATCCCGATGTTGTGCTGCAGAGAGGAAGGCGACCGATGTTGTGCTGTACATTGTCGTACCGAACTCGCACCGAGTGTTTGGCGCTGCCCTTAGAATCCTCCTCTCATCATTTCCCGTCCTTGATCGCAGAACATCAAGCTGGTGTACCGCACATTCGCCACGCTCTACTTCATCTTCCTCGTCGATAGAGCTGAGAACGAGCTTGCTGTGCTGGACCTCATTCATGGTACGATGTGACCTGTTCGTGCTCCTGTGATTGGTGTGTTTGCATGTGTGTGTTTTGTCGACTCAAGCCACACTCTGGGTGTGTCTTTAGTCGATTCAAGCCACACTCTGGGTGCGTTCTTAGTCGACTCAAGCTACACTCTGGGTGTGTTTTTAGTCGACTCAAGCCACACCCTGGGTGTGTCTTTAGTCGATTCAAGCCACACTCTGGGTGTGTATATAGTCGATTCAAGCCAGACTCTTCTTCATCTTTCTCATCGATAGAGCAGAGAACAACCTTGCTTCTACAAGAACGTTCATTGCCCCCCTCCCCCCCGCCGGTTCCTTTTCCAGTCTCTATTGGTCGCTTTGATCTGTTCCGCTCTTGCTCCTCGACTGCGCGTGCCGTCTTTGTTGGGTCATGAGACCGTTGCTACAAGAGCACTAGTTTACTTGATGCCGCTTTTTTCTACCATCGAAAACTGATATGCACTTTTGCTCTCTCGCTTCCTCTACTGGGCGTGCAGTGTTTGTGGAGTCATTGGACTTGGGCTGTTTTTTATAAACTCAAAACCTGTCCGTTCTGACCTGTTCCCTTCCCACTCCTTTACTGGGCGTGCAGTGTTTGTGGAGTCCTTGGACCGCTGTTACAAGAACGTGTGTGAGCTGGACATAGTCTTCAATTTCACCAAGGTAGGATCTGTCTGGGTGCGATACGATCTAGCTTTATCTGGGTGCGATACGATCTAGCTTTATCTGGCTTGCTGCTCTTCCTACTCCGAATCTTTGCCGCATCAATATCATCGTTTGCCCACCTCACCGTACTCTGCCTCATGAGTTCACACTCATCCATCATATTCCACCTCACCCTATCCTTTGTCTACTCTACTCTTCCATAATTCCATGTGCCGGTGCATCGGATTCTGAACGAGATTGTGGTCGGAGGGAGGGCAGGTCCTGGAGATCGGTGTGTGATGAGATCAAACTCTTCTCTCTTTCTGGTTACCTGCTGCGCTCAACGGTGTGTGCAGGTGCATCGGATTCTGAACGAGATTGTCATCGGAGGGAGGGCAGGAGCAAATTGAAGCGTCTGTCTCCCTGCTGCCTGCCACTCTCCCCTGTTGGGATGTGCAGGTGCATCAGATTTTGAACGAGATAGTGATTGGCGGGCAGGTGCTGGAGGTGACTGTGGACGAAGTGCACAGAGCTGTCCAGGAGATAGAGAGGTGAGAGAGAATACTGGAGAGCAGATCTCCAGTAGTCGCAGGAGAATGAGTGCGATTCGAGGGCAGGTGCTGGATGTGACAGTCAACGAGGTGCACAGAGCGGTTTAAGAGATAGAGAGGTGAGGGATTGAGAGAGGGGTTGAGGGGACTTGGGGTTCATCTGTTCACAGAGTGCGTAGAGGAGTTTGGGTGAGAGGAAAAAGGGGTTGTGGGATGGTGATGATTGGACGGCACGTGCTGGAGGTGACGGTGGACAAAGCGCGCGGGGATTTCCTGGAGATGGAGAGGTGCGGGGCGAGGGGTGAGATGTGTGAGGTGCGAGGTGCGAGGTGCAAGGTGCGAGGTGTGAGGTGCGAGGTGCGAGGTGCGAGGTGGGAGTGCGAGGTGCGAGGTGCGAGGTGCGAGGTGCGGGGTGCGGGGTGCGGGGTGCGGGGTGCGGGGTGCGGGGTGCGAGGTGCGAGGTGCGAGGGGAATCCGTTGAAGCACGGGTACGCAGACTGTGCAAGGGTTGCCGTAGGCCCATAGCGTAGGTGCTGGAAATGACAGTGGACGAGGTGCACAGAACCATGCATGAGAGGGGGAGGTGAGAGGGGTGCAGGCGATAGGGAGGTGTGAGGGGTGCATGAGATGGGTGCATTAGATAGAGCCTACTAACACTCACAGCCTGTGTTTGTTTCTTGCTTCCGATGCCTTGCGATCCCTCGTGAGGAGTCTATTTTTGAGGCGCCTCAAAAATAGACTCCTCTTGCAATCAGCAATCGCTCCCCTGCAGGCCTGACTGAGCGCAGGCCAGACACACCCGCCACACAGCTGCGCCCAAGGGGTGCTCCTTACGTTTTCACGCACACCCTGCGTTTGTTTCCTGCTCCCTTTCCGTTCCATGCACAACCGCTTTTGCAGGCTGGAGCGCAAGCAAGACACGCCCGCCACACAGCTGCGGCCAAGCGGCATGCCTCCCTTCCTAGTTCCAAGGGCCTCCTTAATTCTGACTCCTTACTTTTCCCTCCCATTGCCATGTCCCTGCTTCTTCTCCTGCAGGCTGGAGCGCAAGCCAGACACGCCCGCCACACAGCTGCGCCCAAGAGGCGCCCCTCTGCTCTCCTGATTAGACGGGTGTTTCTGACTGCTCTCTTGATTCAAGGGTGCCTTCTACTGCTCTCTGGATTCGACGGGTGCCCTGCTGCTCTCTTGGTTGCAGGGTTATTCCTAACTGCTGCTTGGTTGTGTTTGTTCCACAGTTCAACTAGAGAATTTTCAGACTTACTGGTACACAAGACATCCTAATTCTCCTAGTTTCTTAGCTTCTAGCAATGAGTATGGGAAGATACCAGCTGCGCAAAGCTAGAGTAGAATATGTAAAAATACTAGTAGTGTCACTCGAGAGCAGCCAGGGTAGACATAATCTCTCATTCCATACTGACCTAGACTCTTCCAACAAGTTTCTGTCAAACATGTGTAGTTATCATGTTTGTATAGACTGTATAGGGTCACCTTCTAGAGAGTACAACATTTAGGTATATGTTTGTGTACTCTCTCTTTCTTATCATTCAATTCTCTTTCTGTTATGGTATCACGCGTAGGTAGGATCCCCCCCCCCCTCGTCGTGCTCCTAGCCCCGTCGCGACCGTCCCTAGGCCCGTCGCGCCCCTTCCTGGGCCTCGTCGCGCCCCTCCTGGGCCCCCCATTGCGCCCCTCCTAGGCCCGTAGTGCCCCTCCTGGGCCCGTAGCGCCCCTCCTGGGCCCCCCATTGCGCCCCTCCTGGGCCCGTAGCGCCCCTCCTGGGCCTGTTGCGCCCCTCCTGGGCCCTGCCGCGCTCCCTCCTGGGCCCCGTCGCGCCCCTCCCGGGCCCCTTCGCGCCCCTCCAGGGCCCCTGTCGTGCCCCTCCTGGGCCCCGTCGAGCCCCTCCTGGGCCCCGTCGCCCCTGCTCGGCCCCGTCGCCCCTGCTCGGCCCCGTCGCCCCAGCTCGGCCCTGTCGCGGCCTCTCGGCCCCGTGGCGCCCGCCCGGCCCCTGTCGCAGCTGCCCGGCCCCTGTCACACCTGCCCGGCCCCGTCACGCCCGCCCGGCCCCGTCGCCCCCGCCCGGCCCTGCTGTGTCCTGCCCGGCCCCGTCGCTGCCGCCCGGCCTTGTCGCTGCCGCCCGGCCCCGTCGCAGCCGCCCGGCCCCGTCGCAGCCGCCCGGCCCCGTCGCAGCCGCCCGGCCTCGTCGCTGCCGCCCGGCCCCGTCGCAGCCGCCCGGCCCCTCGTCGCGCCTGCCCGGCCCCGTCGCGCCTGCCCGGCCTCGTCGTGCCTGCCCGGCCCCGTCGCGCCTGCCCGGCCCCGTCGCGCCTGCCCGGTCCCGTCGCGCCTGCCCCGACCCTCCATACTTCCTGGTACTGTCCCCCGTTCCCCGCACCACTTTGCACCCTCCTGCACTTTCCTGGACCGCACTGCACCGCACTGCATCGCACTGCACCGCACTGGACCGCACTGCACCGCACTGCATCGCACTGCACCGCACTGCACCGCCCTGCACCGCACTGCACAGCACTACACCGCACTCCACTGTCCTCCACTGCCCCTCATGGCTGCTGAGCTTCGTTTTGATGCTGAGGGTCAGCCTCTGGAGTTCGAGGCGTGGTTGGCTGACCTTCGCCGCCACCTCACTGGTCAGCGGCAGGACGGCCACCCGCTTTCTGCACACCTAGAGGGTATGCTCCCCTGCCCTGACCCCCCTGCTGTGCTGCCCGCTGATCCCACGCCCGCTGAGCGCGAGTCCACTGCCGCCGCTGCCCTTGCCCGCTCTGTCTGGCTTTCCCGCGATGCCCTTGCTCAGCTCGCCATTAGCAATGCCCTCCCCCCCCCTGAGCGCCCTCGCTTTAGAACCATTACTACCGCCCAGGCCTACCTCGATGCTGTCATCAAGCGCTATTCTACCCCTCCTGCTGCCTCAGTGGGTCGCCTGATCCTCCCCCTGCTCTTTCCTGACCTGGCGTCTTTCCCCACTGTCTCTGACCTCGCTGCCCACCTGCGCTCGATAGATGAGGCCTGGCGCGCTGCCTGCACTGATGCACAGCTTAGAGTCCACCAGCCTCCCATGACCTCTACCCTCTACCTCCTTGCCACCCGCCTCCCTGACCGCCTTGCCGCCGCCCGCGACCAGTTCCTTAGCATCCACCCTGCTGCTCTCACCCTCACCGACTTTGTTGACACCCTGACTGCCATAGAGACTCGTCACCGCTCCATAGCCCAGGCGAGCGGTACAGTACCGGTCCCTATCTTTCAGGGTTGTGCCCCCGCTCAGTGTACCTTCTCCGACGGCTCTGTCGCTGTGGCTGAGACTGCTGTTGCAGTGCAGTCCCGCTCGGGGAAGGGCCGCCGCCCCAAGGTTGGGAGCGGCGGAGGCGGCGGGGGTGCGGGTGGGGGTAGTGGTGGAGGCGGGTCGTCCGGTGCCGGTGCGGACGTGGGGACCCTGCCCGGTCCAGCTGCCCCGCTGCCTCCACCTTTGCAGCAGCAGCAGCAGCAGCAGCAGTCGCTGCAGCCGCAGCCTCCGCAGCAGCCGCAGCAGCCGCCGCAGACGAGGCCGGCGAGTGCTCTCCCGCCTGGGTGGCCTGGAGCTGGTGGTGGTCGTGCGCGTGGTGGTGCACCGGGTAGTGGTTCTGGAGGCGGGCCCTGTCAGTACCAGATCCAGACCGGTCCTCACCGCGGCTTCGTTTGCGGTAAGATCGGTCATTCCACTCCTCGCTGTTTTCGTCGTCTGGACGACCTGTTCCGCCAGCGCTTTGGCCCGGCGCCCGACCTCCCGGACTGGCACAGCTTGCTTAGGCGTAGCATTCGGATTTTTGACTTGGACATGGATGCCATTGTAGCAGCCTTGCATGTGATGTATGCCGATGACTCTAGTGTGCTTCCCTCTTATTACCCCGTGTTGCCTAGTGTAGCTGTGCCTAGCGTAGACTCCCCTGCTGCGTCAGGCGTAGGATCTCCTGCTTTGCTTAGCCTCGGTGCTTCCATCGCTTCACTGTCGCCCCGCGCGACTGCTGCGCTTTCCTTCACCTTGGACTCTGGCGCCTCCCGGTGTTTCTTCCGCGACTCCACGACGCTGACGCCGCTGCCTGTTCCCGCCGCAGTTACTCTTGCTGACCCCTCCGGTGGTCCCGTCGTTGCCCGCAGTTCCACCTCCCTTCCCTGTCCGGCGGTTCCTTCAGGTTCGCTCACCGGTCTGCATATCCCCTCGTTCTCCAGGAACCTAGTTG
This sequence comes from Closterium sp. NIES-67, assembly GCA_027943415.1. Taxonomy (NCBI): domain Eukaryota; kingdom Viridiplantae; phylum Streptophyta; class Zygnematophyceae; order Desmidiales; family Closteriaceae; genus Closterium; species Closterium sp. NIES-67. The sequence goes on from BQMB01002318.1 coordinate 725,137, forward strand.
GTGTCGGCTGCCTCCAGGACCTTGGCGTCACCACTACGTTCCCTGGTCACGAGCGGTATGCTGTCTGTATCGAGGCCGCCACTAGTGCCCCCCTTACCACTTTCCCCCGGGACCCGGTGTCCGGCCTGTTCACACTTGACACCGCGACGTCCCCGGCTGGGTCTTCCCCCCAGGTAGCTGCGTCCACCCAGGTTGCTGCTGCGTGCTCCTGTCGGTCCCTCACTCATCCGACTCTCCTTTGGCACCACCGCCTTGGTCACCCTGCACTCCCGCGTCTGCGTCACATGTCCCAGCATGGTCTCGTCCTTGGTCTCCCCGGTTCGTTCCCTGAGTTTCCCTCCTCCCCCGCCCCACCGTGCACGCCTTGTGTCGAGGGCCGGCTCCGCCGCGCCCCTCACTCCTCCTCTTTTCCCCCTACCACCGCACCCCTGCAGACTCTGCACATGGACGTCTGGGGCCCAGCCCCGGTCCATGGGCCGCGTCGCGAGCGCTTCTTCCTAGTGCTTGTCGACGACTTCACACGTTACACCACCGTCTTTCCCCTGGAGCGGAAGGCCGACGTGCCTGACGTTCTCATCCCCTGGCTTGTCTCTGCTCGTCTCCACCGCGGTCTCCCTGCCTTGCGCCTCCACTCCGACCGGGGTGGCGAGTTCGCCTCAGGTGTCCTTGGTCGCTTCTGTCGTGCGGAGGGCATCACCCAGACGTTTACCCTGCCGGACTCCCCGCAGCAGAATGGGGTCGCTGAGCGACGCATCGGTTTGGTCATGGAGGTGGCTCGCACCTCCATGATCCACGCCGGTGCACCCCATTTTCTGTGGCCGTTCGCCGTGCGCTACGCCGCTCACCAGCTTAACCTGTGGCCGCACCCCCAGCGGCCGCAGGTTTCGCCGACCCTTCTGTGGACCGGGTCCCCTGGTGACGCGTCTGCGTTCCACGTCTGGGGCTGCCTTGCTCACGTTCGTGCCTCTGGCACGGACAAGCTCACTGCCCGCACCCTCCCCTGCGTCTTCCTCGGTTTCCCCCTTGACGCGTCCGACTGGCACTTCTACCACCCGCCGTCTCACCGTTTCTTTCACTCTCGCGACGTCACCTTTGACGAGTCCGTCTCCTTCTACCGCCGCTTTCCCCACCGTGGTCCCCCGGTTACTCCCCCCCTGTTCCTGGTTCCTCCCTCCCTGGTGGCCCCTGCCCCTCCCCCCCCCCCGCCCCCCCGTCCGGCCCCCTCTGGTGTGTCTCACGTCACCCCCCTCCCGTCGGTCGTTCCGGTCGACGAGTCTTCTGCCTCTGGTAGTCCTTTGGCGCAGTCCTCGCCGTCTGTCCCTCCCCCGGTGTCTCCTCCTCCACCGCCTCCGCAGCCGCCGTCGCCGCGGCTGCTGCTGCCGTCGTCTCCACCGCCGCCGCCGTTGCAGCCGTCGTCTCCGCTGCCGCCGCCGTCGCAGCCGTCGCTGCAGCCGCCGCCGCCGCCGCCGCTGTCGTCGCTGCCGCCGTTTGTGGACTCTGGGGGTGCTGGCGTTGAGGTGGGTACTAGTCCCGGGGCTCCAGTCGTGGCTTGTCCCGGCGGGCCTGGGGGTGGTACCGGTGCTGGTGGGGTTTCGGGCTCTGGGGGTGTCCCTTCTGGGGGTGCAGGTGTGGAGGGTTCGGGAGGTAGCCGTCGCGCAGCTTGTGGCTCTGGTGTTGGTGTTGTGTCGCCGCAGCAGCAGTCCCCGCCGGTGTCCGCCCTCCGTCTGCTCGGCCTTCCGTCCCCTGACCCTGCGCCTGTTCCTCTCCGACCGTCTCCCCCTCTTCCCGTCTACGGCCCCGTGTTCCCTCCGCCGGACTCGTCCCCGGCTCGTTTTCCCCCTCGTTCCCCACCCGTGTCCCCTCCTCTGTCTCCTGACCCGACGCCGCCCTCTCACGTCTGGTCTCGCCGCCCCTCCCGTGCTCGTCCTGTCTCCCCCGTCCCGCGCACTCACCCTATGTTGCTCCGCTCCCACGCGTCTCGTCCTCCCCTCCTCCCGTCTCCTCCTCCGTCTTCTCTTGTCGTTGCGTCTCCTCCTCTGTCTGACTACTTTCGTGCCGCTCGTCCTCTTGTTCCTCGGGTCCTTGCCTCTCTCGTTACCGACCCGTCTGTTCCAGTGTCGAGTCTTGACGCCCTTGTCGCTGCGGTTGCTGACTTCGCCTCTACCCGCCGCCTTGACTACGCTTCCGCTCTGGTCTCTGACCCTGCCTGTCCTCCGTCCGTCGGGGGTGCTCCTGCCCTCGGCAGTGACGTCCTGGAGGACCGCCAGTTTGAGCTTGCTTTCCTGTCCGAGGCTGCTCCCCATCTCTGTTCCATGCTGCTAGTCCCTGAGGGTGACCCAGACGCTTTTGACATCCCGACCCCTCGTACTTACGCTGAGGCGGTTTCGGGACCCTGGGCCTCTCAGTGGATAGCTGCCATGGAGCAGGAGATGGCATCTTGGAGATCCACCGGCACCTTCGTCGACGCAGTTCCCCCACCTGGGGTGAACGTGGTCGATGGCCGTTGGCTCTTCAAGGTGAAGCGCCCTCCTGGAGAGCCGCCTGTGTTCAAGGCGCGTTACGTGGCTAGAGGCTTCAGTCAGCGCGAGGGGGTGGACTTCTTTCAGACTTTCGCTCCTACCCCGAAGATGACTACTCTTCGGGTTCTGCTACACGTAGCGGCTCAGCGTGACTACGAGCTTCACTCCCTCGACTTCTCCACTGCGTTTCTTCAGGGCAGCCTTCACGAGCAGGTCTACCTGCGTCGTCCTCAGGGCTTTACTGGCACCTTCCCCCCTGGGACCCAGTGGCTTCTGCGGCGCCCAGTCTACGGCCTGCGCCAGGCGCCTCGTGAGTGGCACGACACGCTGCGTGCTACCCTTGCTGACCTGCAGTTCTTTCCGTCCTCTGCAGACCCCTCGCTCTTCGTTCGTGCTGGCTCGACTCCGTTCTACATCCTCGTCTACGTAGACGACCTGGTCTTTGCCACTGCTGACAGGGACGCACTGGCCTCCGTGAAGGCAGAGCTGCTGAAGAGACACACCTGCACTGACCTTGGAGAGCTGCGCCGTTACCTTGGCTTGCAGATCTCCAGGGACAGAGCCGCGCGCACCATCACCCTGACTCAGTCACACTTGGTGCGCCATGTCCTTCAGAGGTTCGGCCTTCAGTTCTCCTCCGCATAGCCCACCCCTCTTCCTCTGGACCACAGACTTTCCGCTCCAGTTCCTGAGGAGTCGATAGATCCCAGTGATCCTTACGCTGAGCTAGTGGGTTGCCTCATGTACCTGATGACTTGCACTCGCCCAGATCTCGCATACCCTCTCAGCATCCTGGCTCGTTTTGTGGCCACAGGCAGACACCGACCTCAGCACTGGTCTGCCGCTAAGAGGGTTTTGCGTTATCTTGCAAGTACATCGGGCATGGGGTTAGTGCTAGGCGGACGCAGGCCAGTGGTCCTTACTGGACACACAGACGCTTCTTGGGCAGACGACGCCGAGACGCTCAGGTCTTCCCAGGGCTACTGCTTTAGCCTTGGCTCAGGTGCTGTCTCGTGGAGAGCTACCCGCTCCTCGTCTGTTGCCCAGTCCAGCTGTGAGGCTGAGATCTACGCCGGTGCCATGGCGGCACAGGAGCTCCGCTGGCTGACCTTCTTGCTCACTGACTTAGGTGAGCAGCCTAGCTCTGCCCCGGTCCTGTACGCTGACAACAGGGCCATGATTCTCCTGTGTCAGGAGCCTCGACTCGAGGGCAGAGCGAAGCACATCCAGCTGCGGTACTTCCTCCTGCGCGAGCTACAGCAGCGTCGCCAGGCTCGCGTAGTACACTTGGCCTCCGGTGCCAACACAGCTGATATCTTTACGAAGGCACTTGCGCCTAAAGATCATCAGCGGCACTGTGTACAGCTTGGTCTGGTTCCTGTAGTCTCTCACTTACTTGGGCCTTGACTTTGTACTGTCGTATATATATATATGTATACACTCAGACTGGACTTGTGTCCTCTCACAGTGGTTGGACTAGTAGTGCCGCCCTGTACTAGTTCTTGCCTTGTCTGTACTCCTTCTGACTGGTCTTTTAGACCCTTGTCTCAGAGGCTGGACTAGTAGTGCCACCCTGAGCTGCTTGTCTAGAACATTCCCCTATGCAGTCCAGGGGGTGTGTCAAACATGTGTAGTTATCATGTTTGTATAGACTGTATAGGGTCACCTTCTAGAGAGTACAACATTTAGGTATATGTTTGTGTACTCTCTCTTTCTTATCATTCAATTCTCTTTCTGTTAGTTTCCTAGTACCTACCGGTACAAAATGAAATAAATCGTATGGTGTTGAAGTAGACTAAGTATAAAACTACAAACACGAACACTGGGAAAATCCTCAAGTGTTGGTCCAGGATCTTTACTGGAATGGTAGACTAGTAAGACAGCGGAAGTCTTGTAAAATGTTAAGGTCAAGGTTAAATAACCTGAGTACGTGAACTTGTGAGTAATCAAAAGTTAATAACGGAAAGGCCTAACAAGAATTTATAGTTCTAGGAAAAGTACCTATTCGCTAATGTACCTGTTCGTCACTATTGCGCTATGCGCCCTAGATGTTAACGAAGAGGTGCAGCTGTTCGCGTGATTGAAATGACTGTCCCCATGACGAGCGCTATTTGCTGACGTCATCCTACGGACTTATGTTCTACAGTAGGATTCGACACTAACTACACCTGATCGACTTACAGAAATGCTAAGTATCAATTTTATCACAACACTCCCCTTCATTTCTGGAAGTTCGATAGTGTCACTTCTTGAAGATCCCGCAAAGCTTGTTACAGTACTGGAACTTTTGTCGTGTCAGCTTCTTTGTGAGGAAGTCGGCAGCCATTTCGTTGGTCAAACAGTAGACCAATCGCATCCTCCCCTTCTCGACTTCATCCTTGACGAAAAAGTAACGCAGAGAAATATGTTTCGTCCTGTTGACGAAGCCAGGTTGATGCGCAATGCGAATTGCACTTTGATTGTCGCACTGTAAGGTAAACTGGGTAGTCGTCGTCAATTTCGCTTCTTCCAATAGTTCCTGTAAGTAAAGTCCTTCACGTGTTGCTGTGCAGACAGCAATAAACTCAGCTTCAGCAGAGGAGAGAACAATCAGCTCCTGCTTCGTCGAATTCCAAGAGATAGGTCCGATAGGTTCCAGTCGATAGATGAATCCAGTGCGTGACCGTCGATTAGTAGAGTCAGCAGCGTGATCGGCGTCGACAAAACCATGTGGATATAGTGTTTTGCAACCGATGACGTTGTAGACTAGACCGACGTCAGGTGTTGAAATGAAATACTGAAGCGCGCGGAAAAGATCAAGCTGATGTTCTTCTTCGGGGCGGCGAAGAAACTGAGTGAGCTGACTGGCCGCGTAAGCTAGATCGGGACGACATGTGACAGCGGCGAAGAGTAAACAGCCTAACTGCTGTTGATAGATCTGTAAACCGGTTGAATTTAACAGTGCGGTACTCGGGTTGTAGTCAGTCGGTAGTGAGCGGTACGGTGTAGAAACTGCAGTAGGTGAGAGGTTGAAGCGGGCAGCAAGCGTTGCTGCGTACTTCGAAGCAGTGAGATGAATAGTCGTTGGTGAACAGGTAATGTTCAGACCAAGAAACTGTGAGACTGTTTCAGAGACTGTAAGCTGTAGAGTTTTCTGTAGTTTCAGTATGAAGGTATCGGCAAGATAATCGGTAGTACTGACGTAGAGGATGTCGTCGACGTAGGCGACGAGTAAAATATAGTTGCTGCCATCGGTCAGTAGATACATTCCCTGGTCATGCGGTAACTGACGAAATCCAGCAGTGATCAGCTGCGAGTGTAGGTACTGTTGCCAGAGTCGTGGTGCCTGTTTAATGCTGTAAAGGGATTTTTGTAGATGGCATACGCTCGGTGGGTTAGTAGCATAGGAATGCGGGTACTCTACCAGGATGAGTGCGTCGACGGGCGCGTAGAGAAACGCATTTGATACGTCGATTTGTCGAAGTCGGAGATCACGGCAGGCGGCGACACAGAGTAAAATCCGAACGCTTGTATGTCGCCCGACAGGAGCAAAAGTTAGTTCATAGTCGATGCCGTAAGTCTGCTCGAATCCGCGGACAACCCATCGCGCCTTGAATTTCTCAAACGACCCATCTGCATTAGTCTTGACGCGGAAGACCCATTTTTCGGTAAGTACCTTATTCCCTTTTACTTCTGAAGTCGGTATTAAATCCCATGATCCGCGACTCTTGAGAGCTGCTAGCTCTCTGTCCATGGCTTCGCGCCATTTCTCTCGGTGAGGACTCGTAAGAGCTTGTCGAACGGTTTTCGGTTCAGGTATCTTACTGTTGTTGCACTGTACTGCGACTGCAAATCCAAGTATCTGTAATCCTGCTTCTGTAAAATGCGGACGTTCTTCGTTTGCACCTGCGAAAATTTCTTATGGTCCTTCTTCCCCCCCAATTTCGTCAGGTGTAACACGAACTGCTTCGTCGGAGACGACGGGCATCGGCTGCTGTTGGCGATCGCGTTCGTAACTGAGATGAACTTCGCGAACATCATCCTGATCAGCGTTGGCAAGAGGAATGAATTCAGGTATGCCGGTCGAAGTGATAGGTTCGGGAATGTCTGTTGCAGCAGCTTCGGAAGCTTCAGAAACATCCTCGTCCTGTACATCAGCTTCGGCGTCGTCAGTTGCAAACGCACGCGAGCCTTCGAACAGCCTGGCGGGGTTGACAGCTGCTGACTGGTGGGCACGAAAAACGGGCAAGGTGAGTCTTTCATAGAAGAGACAATCACGTGATGGGACGATTTGGTTGGAGCGAAGATCCAGAATCTTCCACGCGTGATACTGTTTTTCGATGCCGAGATGTACCCCCCATTTTGCTCGTTCGGAAAATTTGCCGAGAGCTGCAGTTGGAGGACGAAACTGTACAACACACCCGAAAACTCGTAAAAGTTTTGTGCTTCCCACTGTACGTGTTCACTGCAGGTGCGGAGAAGAGAACTCGGGCAGGGACGTTGAAGAAAGAAGATTGTGTAACAGCACGGCGTGGTCCATCGCATGCGGCCAAAAATGCGGTGGAAGGGCTGCCTGTGTTAGCAGAGCACGCATCTTCTCTTGCAGAGTTCTGTTCATCCTTTCTACTACCCCCATCTATTGATGTGCATGCGGCAGTGCCTGCTTCCGTTTGATGCCGAGTGTCTGAAGGTATTTTGTAAAGGTGTTGCTGGTGTACTCCCCTACACCATCACTCTGAAATTCTTGCACTTTCACACCTGACTCTCGTTCAGCTACAGCGAGCCACGCGACGAAGACGGAGTGAGCGAGATGGCGCGCAGGAAGGTTTGCTGTCCAGACATAGCGTGTAGTTGCTTCAATGAATGTTATGACGTACTTCTCATCTTTAGGTCCTGCCTCAGGTAAGTTTAGTATGTCGCTGTAGACTTTCCGCATCAGTTTATAACGGGTTGATCCAGGAAAATGACTGGGAAATGGATGGTGCGTAAGGTTGGCAACTGGACACGTGGTGCAAACCGTCGGTCGAGACTGTGGCTTCATCTCCGTGCCATCAGGTAATAGAAGACTGCTTTTATCCAGAACTGCTGCTCGTATTGAATGATTAAGAATCCCCTGCGATGGATGTCCTAACCGTTGATGCCATATATCTTCTGGTGCTTTGTGTCCTGATGATCGCAGGTAGAAATCGGAGTTAGTATAAAAAGAAGAAATAATGAAAGGAGATAGCGCTGGTGACTTGTCAATCTCTCCTTCGACGAAACGTGTAAGTGGTAACGTGACATGCGAAGGTGCTGCTACAGTTGTGATTGCAACTTCTGATACTGCTTCTGTTGATGTTGTGGCAGGCGTTTCGGCGACAGCTACTGGTGAAGACGGCTGCTCAGCGACCTCTTCCTTTTCGGCTTCTTCAACGACGTCAGGTTCATCAGCTGCAAGACCACTTATTTCCCCCCAAAGTGGTGCTGGAGTTCCTTGGAAGGCTGCACGGGTATTATAAAACGTTCGCCACATGGTGGCGCTTTCATCGGCGGTATTGAACTCCCAGGTATCCAACGCGGTAAGTACGGCGGCTGCAGTTCGAGAAGTCGTTGGTACAGTAGTTGCTTGAAAGTCAATATCCACATGTTGATAATCTGTTTCTTCTGGGTGATCCCAGGGACCGAGTGCAAGGACGCGTTCAGAATCTCCAGAAGTTCCCTGTGCTGCGAACTGAAGAACGGACACGCCATGTTGAGTGGCGGCACGACCAAGGTAAGTATTTGTTGAACTGTGCCAGAGCTCCTGATCCATCGTCTCACAATTGCCCTGTGTGCGGATCTTGTGTGCCAGAAGCTGAGCCGTGGAAAGAAGATTGAAGCCAAGGCCAGCGACAATAAGAACATTGGTAACATGTAGTGAGTATCCCGTGTCGATAGATTCGAGCATGACACTCCCAACTGCTCATGCCATAATGGTTTGTCCGTTTGCAACTGTTACAGGTATCGGACGATAAAGGGGACGCTGATTGGTAATGAAGCTTGTTTCTGCGGAACACATGTGCCAACCGCAGCAGCTGTCGAGATACCAAGTATTCGGACCTGAAATTATTCGAGCAAGGTTAGCATAAACTTGAGGTAAAGGAATGCCTTCAGCACTTGTGGTTTCTTCAAGTCGTGTCTCGAAATCTGTTTCTGAAACATCAACTGTTGTAACACATCCGAAAAATCCTTTTCCTGATGTGGCAGATGCGAAGACCGGCGGGCGATGCTGAGACGTCGACGGATTCTGCGGCGGTTTCGGCATCTGCTGCTGCTGAGACGTTAACTGCTGCTGTGGTTGTTGTGTCTTTGGTAACTGATGCGATCGATGATACGGCTGTGAAGTGCTGCGACGATTTTGATGACGGCTACGACAGTTTTGGTAAGTATGTCCTGGTTTCTTACAGAAATGGCAGAATGGATACTTTGGTGGATGTCGATGCTGTGTCTCTGGATTGGAGTAAAAACTCAAGTGTAGTCCCTTTTTCTGATTGCATCGTGACTGCAGGTCAAGATCTTGCTGCTTTGCTTGAAGATAAGAAGAAATTTCGGCTTCGGAGAGGTTGGGGTTCATGCGGAGGAAGGCGCGCGTCTGTCGCCATTCGGGTCCAAGACCAACAAGAAGGACGGTGAGATACATCTTACGAGGGAAGTATCCTCCGCTCTTTTCCAGTTGATCTCGTAGCGTACGGACACGGTTAACGTAGTCCATGACGTTTTCACTTGTCATCATCTGCACACTTGTCAGCTGCGAAAGTATTTTACTCACTATTATCATATCTTTTGCCATGTATACCCCTTTCAGATGATTCCATGCAGTTTTGGCTGGTGTAAAACTTGAGTGAAATGATCGAACGCCGAGTTGCTCCTTCGGAGACAGGTTTCGAACAAGAACTGTATATGCCCCGAGAGAGGCGTGCAAGAAACTCTGCTGCTCCAGTTGTGTTCCCACGACAGGATACGTAAACTCGCCAGTGAAGAACGGCCATAGCCCACTGGACTGCGCCAGAAGTTCAAACTCAAAGCTCCAGGAGTAAAAGTCAACACCATTAAAAGGTACGGTTGTCTTGATCTGAGTATTGTTAAGTAAATTTGGAGGCTGAAAAACAATGCCTGGCTGTTGCTGTTGTTGCTGTTGCTGTTGCGGTTGTTGTTGCTGCTGCTGTTGTTGCTGTTGTTGCTGTTGCTGATATTGCTGTTGTTGTTGCTGAGCAGGGGAACGACCGAAGATATAAAAAGGATGCTGAAACTGCTGCGGCTGCGGCTGCTGTACGAAAGGTGAGAAAGCGAACGAACCAGTACTTGGAGCTGTAGCTCCTCGCATGTAACTTGAGCCGTCAAGGCTCATTCCATTGAACGCAAATGAAATTGATTGCGTTGATACTGATGGCTGTACTGATGCTTGTTGCTGTGCTGTTGTCTGTGATTGTTGTTGTTGCGCTGCAGGTGCAGTCGATGGAGCACCTGGAGTATTGACAGAAGGTGGATTCTGCTGTTGCATACCGATATTAGCATAGGCTGGTGGGAATGACCCAGAGGCTGAGAGACCAGCGGCAGTAGTGGAGACATGTACTCCAGTAGTTCCGGTAACTGATCCGGCAAATGGTGCTGGTGATGAACCAGTCATAGTTGATGGTAGTCTTAATTCTAGATAGCTCTCATACCATGAAATAAATCGTATGGTGTTGAAGTAGACTAAGTATAAAACTACAAACACGAACACTTGGAAAATCCTCAAGTGTTGGTGCATGATCTTTACTGGAATGGTAGACTAGTAAGACAGCGGAAGTCTTGTAAAATGTAAAGGTCAAGGTTGAATAACCTGAGTACGTGAACTTGTGAGTAATCAAAAGTTAATAATGGAAAGGCCTAACAAGAATTTATAGTTCTAGGAAAAGTACCTATTCGCTAATGTACCTGTTCGTCACTATTGCGCTATGCGCCCTAGATGTTAACGAAGAGGTGCAACTGTTCGCGTGACTGAAACGACTGTCCCCATGACGAGCGCTATTTGCTGACGTCATCCTACGGACTTATGTTCTACAGTAGGATTTGACACTAACTACACCTGATCGACTTACAGAAATGCTAAGTATCAATTATATCACAACACAAAAGAGGGGTCCATCATCCATCATATTGGCCAAGATAGGGATTCATCTTACCTATTGGGCAAGAGTTCGGATGCTCTTACTCTCTAAAAGGCTCCACAAAAAAAGAGTATGTGGCAAGGCAACTCTGGCAACTCTGTGGCAACCCTGCAGGGACGTGCCAAATCGGTGATAGTACGATGGAGTATCAGAAAGAAAATGATTGAACTAGAATGTGTGTGTACAAGGACATATAGACTAGGGTGTATTGGGCTGAGAAGAAGCCCTTAGGATCTTTCAGAGACTAAGTTCCGGTTGTACAAGATACTCGAGTAGTGCAGCGGAAGTTTGAGTAGTTGAACCCTTGCACTAGTATGTGAGAGCAAGTGATTGATTAAAAGGAACAAGCATACAGTAATATATAGAAAATAGGGAAAGTAAAGCAGTTGTAGAATACAGTTGAAGGAACGGTTATCGAGTCGCACAGCGACTCGATGGTCGATTCGGTTACCACCCTTGGAGTTGTAACGGTTTGTCGCAACCTCCGGTTGCGACCCTTCGAGTCTTTCGTCCTTTCGTGTTCTTTCGTCCAACCTCCTCGTGTAACCTCCGTTGACTCGCATACTCGATACGGCTTCACTCGAGTGTGATGTTACACTTCAGAAACGCTTAAGTCCTTGAGGTATTTCCAACATTCCCCTTCGTTTCTGGAGTGCTGACGTGTTCAGATTCGGTGACGTTTATCTGCCTGGTCAGCAGCATGCAGTAATCGAACTTTGCCTTCACCAGTTTCTTCATCAGGTAGTCTGCGGCCATTTCTGTCGTGGGGCAGTAACTGAGTTGAAGTCTCCCCTTCGCGATTTCATCCTTGACGAAGAAGTACCGCAGGGCGATATGCTTAGTTCGATTAGCGAACCCGTCTTTGTTCGCGATTTTAATCGCGGATTGGTTGTCGCAGAATATCGAGAAGGTGGGCAGTTGCGATTTTCGCTTCCTCGAGCAGCTCTCGCAGGTAAAGTCCTTCTTTGGTCGCAGTGCAGAGGGCGATGTATTCTGCTTCGGCCGAAGATAGCGCGATTAGTTCTTGTTTGCTTGACTGCCAGGAGATGGTCCCGATAGGCTCTAGTCGGTAGATGTAGCCCGTCCTTGAGCGTCGATTTTCCCAGTCTCCTGCGTGGTTGGCGTCGACGTATCCGAGTAATTGTATGGACGATGTCGTTGTTTTACTGTAGGTAAGTCCGGTTGTCGGTATAGAGGCGAAGTAGAGCAGTGCCCGATTTAGCTCCTCGAGATCCTCTTGTCCCGGCTGCTTCAGATGTGTCGCTAGTTGGCTCGCGCTGTAAGATAGATCCGGTCGGCAAGTTACTGCTGCGAATAGTAGGCAGCCGAGCTTCTGCTGATACTCCTGGATTTGCTTTGCGGGGAGTTTTGCGGAGGTGTCGTTGTTGTTCCCATAGCGGTAGGGAGTCGTGACTGTAGTCGGCGTTAGTCTGAATTTCTTCGCGATAGCGCCTGCGTACTTCCGAGCGTGTAGGTAGAATGCCGAGTTGTCTTCGACGATGTTCAGACCCAGGTACTGGGTCACGGTGTTAGACATCGTGAGTGTCAAGTCACTTCTCAGCTCCCCTTCGAACCAGGTGGCGTTGTCGGCAGTGGAGCTGATGTAGAGCAGGTCGTCGACGTAGACGATGAGTAGGATAAAACCCCTTTCCTTCTGTAGTCGGTACATGCCTTGGTCGTGCGGCAGCTGGAGGAAGCCAATCCTAACGAGGCGGCCGTGAAGGTGCTGCTTGAGTAGGATAAAACCGCGGGGCTTGTTTGATCCAGTAGATGGATTTTATCAGCTGGCACACTTTTGTGGGGTCGTCGATGAATCCGTGGGGCTGCTCGACGAAGATCTCGGCGTCCACCGTTGTGTACAGGAAAGGCGTTTGCAACGTCGATTTGGTGTAGTGGTAGCTTCTTCGTGGCCGCGACGACGAGTAGGATGTGCAAGGAGGTGTGTCGGGAGACTGGGGCGAATGTCTCCGTGTAGTCTGTTCCATATCGCTGGTCGAATCCTCGTACGACCCAGCGAGCTTTGAAGCGGTCGATGGAGCCATCCGCATTGGTCTTGATACGGTACACCCATTTCCCCGAGAGTATGTTCTTCTCGTTGATGTTTGTTGCACGTACTAGCTTCCACGTATTTCGGTCTTGCAGAGCTTTCAGTTCCTTTTCCATTGCCTCCTTCCATTTCGCCTTATGTTCCCCCCCCAGAGCCTGCGACAGAGTCGTTGGCTCGCACGGAGATGGCGGCGGCGGGTGCTGGACGGAGACCCATAATCCAAGTATCTGCAGGCCCATGGGTGAGTGTCGAGGGGAATTTTCATTCCCGGGATAAGCTGCTTCGTCGCCATCTTCAGGATCAGGTAAGAAATTTGGGCCGATGCATTCTGAGACATTCGTGTCGACTGGTTGAGGTGTAGTGTAACCTTGGTCAGTGAAGTGGTAGTAGGTGTCGAGGTTGTTACTATCGAGAGGGTTGTCGTCGTTGAGAGGAACAGGAACGGAGCAGTAAGGGAGTGGTCCGGCAGTTTCCGAGGCTTCAGGTACGTCTTCTTCTGCTGCGCCAGCTTCGGCAGCATGATCGGCGAAGGAGCGAAGCCCCGCAAAGCCGTCGGTGGGGTCGTCTGTGTTGGCGATGTTGTCCAGGTAATGCTGCAGTGTCAGTCGCTCGTAGAAGATCACATCACGTGATGCCACAGTGTTTTTGTCTTGTATGTCGAGGAGTTTCCATGCTTGGAAGTGTTTTGCGATGCCGAGATGTAGTCCCATCGTGCTCGTTGAGTGAAGCGTCATGCTTGAGCTGTGTGGGGTCTGTACTGTACCATGCAGCCGAAGACCCGAAGTAATTTTGTGCTGCCCTGTTTTCCCGTCCATAGCAAGTGCGATGATGCGTTCTTGGGAAGTGATGACGAGGGCGACAAATTATGCAGGTGGACTGCATGTGTCATCGCGTCTGGCCACAGTGTGTTGGGCAGTCTCATCCCCAGGAGCAGCTTTCTCATCGTCGTCTGCCGGGTCCGGTTCATTCTTTCTGCGACCCCCTGCTGCTGGTGAGCATAGGGCAGAGACACCAGGCGTCTGATTCCTCTTTCCGCCAAGTAGTTCGTGAATCATTGCGACTGGTATTCCAGTGCGCCGTCTGACTGGAAGCTCTTGAGTTGAGTTCCTGATTCTCGTTCAGCGATGGGGAGCCACGTCGTGAAGGCTTTGAATGCTTGATCGCGTGTCTTGAGGTTGTAGTGCCAGACGTATCTTGTTGCTGCGCCGATGAACGTGATGACATAGTTGAAGTCTGCTTCACTGTCGTCTCGCGGCATATTTAAGATGTCGCTGTAAACTTTTTCCATCGGTGTGTATGCAGGTGCACTTGGATTGTGATGCGACGGAAAGGGTTGGTGTGGAAGATCTGCTTCAGGACACGTGAAGCATCTGGCGCGAGGTCGTCGAAGCTCTTGTCCGCTCGTTGTGAGGAGAGCGTTTCTTTCTAACACATCGGCTTGGATGGTTTGTAGCACTGTGCTGTTTGCAGGATGTCCGAGGCGTTGATGCCAGATGACGTCGGGAGCGCGATGGCCGGGCGAGCGTTGGTACATGTCGGCATTGGAGAAGAACGCGACGACCGTGGCGGGACTTCGGCAGACTTCTCGTGTGATTGGCATAAGTTGATCTGCTTCGGTTGGCGGTCCTCGGATTGCTGGTGATGGTACTTGGCTGGGTCTTGCTGTTGTTACTGCAGGTGATGTCGGGGAAGGGACGTTTGCTGGTACTTGTCTTTCTTGTCGAATGACTGCTAACGCTCGTGTTCTCTATGCTGTAGGTATGGTGTTGGAGTACCAGAATCCATCTAGGGTGAAGTCGGGGTCAAGATCTGGCGGGTGCGTCCAGGCGGCGAACGACACGATGCCATCCCTGTCGGCAGTACCGCGGTCGGGGACGAAATCCAACACGAAGACGCCCGACTTCAGGAGAGCGCGACCGATGAAAAGGCCGCCCTTCCCGTCGTAAAGGCGAAATTTGTTGGAGTCCAAGTCGCATTCCAGGTGAATCCCTTTTGCCATTAACTGGCTGACGCTGAGTAAGTTGTATCCCAAGTTGTCGACGATTAGAACTTTGTTGAGTTGCAATATGACGTTTGTCTCCATTGACTGAAGCTGAACGATGCCTTGTCTGTTTGTTTTCAGATTCTCGTTGTTGGCGACGGTGATGATGACATCACGGTTGAGACGTCGCTCTCGTTGTACGAAGCGCCTGGAAGAACACATATGTTGGCCGCAACAGCTGTCCAAGAACCAGGTGTTCCGCCCGGTAGGTTCGGCGTTGGCGACTGCAGCGTATGTTGGATTGACCTGAAGACCTTGTGAGCGCGGCAGTTCTTCTTCTTCGTCTGGGGCATAAGTAGGTGGTGATCTGGGTGCGCAGTTGTCGATGCGTACCATGCAATTGATGATGTTCGGTGTGCCTTGTGCAGATGTGGAGGAACGCCTTGGCGGACTTTCTTGAGTGGAAGCAACTTGTGGGTCTACTGGACGATAAGCTCGGGGGCGTGTGCAGTTGACTTTGGAGTGTCCGGATGCTTGACAGTTGTGGCAGAACGGTGGCACAATGGTGAGTCCTCTGTTGTCACGTTGATCTTGCTTGCCGCGTCGATTGTAGTTGTTGTCGTTCCTTCGTTGAGTGTAGAAAACTAACTGTTGTTGCTTTCTTGGTTGTCTTTCTTCGAACAGGTCCATCTCCTGTTGTTCAGCATGGAGCTCGACGCAGAGGTGCATCTCCGAGATTCTTCCATGGGCTCGAAGAAGCGAGCGGGTGGTTCTCCATTCTGGCCCGAGCCCAGCGAGGACAAGTGTCACGAAGCTTTCTTCAGTGATTGTACCTCCGCACCGAAGCAGGCGGTCGCGGAGTGTCTGGCAGCGACTCATATACTGCATCGCCTTTTCCCCGGTCTTCATCTGTATTGTTGTCAGTTGCAGCATGAGTCTGCTTTGTGTCATGCTATCGTTTGCTTGATAGAGACACTTGAGATGATGCCATGCGAGTTCCGCAGAGTTTCCATAGCTTCGATACGTTCTGATGCTTTGCTGTTCTTGCGGTGACAGGTTCCGCAGGAGAACTGTGTACGCCAGTAGCGACTGATAAGTAAATATTTCTTGCTCCTTTGCAGTGCCATTGCTTGGAAATGGCAGGGACCCATTGAAGTATCCCAAGAGGTGCGCAGCCTCCATCAGCAGTTCGAACTCAAAGCTCCAGGTGAAGAAGTTGTGTCCGTTGAACGGTGAGGATGTCTGCAGTTTGATCACGTGTGAAAACTGCGCCTGGAGACTCAGTATCTCGTTTGGTATCTGTTGTGATGCAGCTGCTGTTGGTTGGGCACGGGGCGGCATGAACTCGAACGTCCCCGGTGAAGAGTGATAAGGCGCAAAGGTAGGCACTTGATTGTGTCGCCCGAACGATGAGTTGTCGAGGCTCATCGACGCTAATCCCATGTTTCCTCCGTTGCTCTGTATTGAATGCACAGGTGTCCTTGTCTGCTGCTGCTGGTCGAAGTGTGACATGAAGCTGAAGAACCTTTCCATGAGGTTCGGGTCCACGCTTGAAGAGGGTGATGGGGTCACCATTTCTGGTGCTCTTCCTGTTGTTTCTTGAGCAGCGCCGGTCTCGGTTTGCAGTCCTGAAGTGTGCAGTCCAGAGTTACCGGGTTGGGTGTCTTGGGCACTGGGTGAGCCCGTAGAGGTTTTCTTGCCTTTGCTGTCCATGACTTGTAATCAATGAAGTCGTTGGTGTGCTGATTGTAGATGGAGCATAGTTGCTGGGAGTTTGGTCTCTGACCAGCTCTCATACCATATTGGGCTGAGAAGAAGCCCTTAGGATCTTTCAGAGACTAAGTCCCGGTTGTACAAGATACTCGAGTAGTGCAGCGGAAGTTTGAGTAGTTGAACCCTTGCACTAGTATGTGAGAGCAAGTGATTGATTAAAAGGAACAAGCATACAACAATATATAGAAAATAGGGAAAGTAAAGCAGTTGTAGAATACAGTTGAAGGAACGGTTATCGAGTCGCACAGCGACTCGATGGTCGATTCGGTTACCACCCTTGCAGTTGTAACGGTCAGTCGCAACCTTCGGTTGCGACCCTTCGAGTCTTTCATCCTTTCGTGTTCTTTCGTCCAACCTCCTCGTGTAACCTCCGTTGACTCGCATACTCGATACGGCTTCACTCGAGTGTGATGTTACACTTCAGAAACGCTTAAGTCCTTGAGGTATTTCCAACAGGGTGTTGTACCCTCTAAGGCACAATCCAGTATAGTCTACAGTAACAACCTAAGTTACATTTGACACACCCCCTAGACTATATAGGGGCAGTGCCTAACAAGGGAAGAAGCAGCTCAGGGCGGCACTACTAGTCCAGCCTCTGAGACAAGGGTCTAAAGACCAGTCAAAAGGAGTATAGACAAGGGAAGAGCAAGCCCATGGCGGCACTACTAGTCCAGCCACTGGGAGAGGCCACAAGGCCAGTCTGGGTAAAAATATATATATAAAGCACAGTACAAAGTCAAGGCCCTAGCAAGTGAGAGGCTACAGGAACGAGACCGAGCTGTACACAGTGCCGCTGATGATCTTTAGGCGCAAGCGCCTTCGTAAAGATATCAGCTGTGTTGGCACCGGAGGCCAAGTGTACTGCGCGCGCCTGGCGACGCTGCTGCAGCTCACGCACGAGGAAGTACCGCAGCTGAATGTGCTTCGCTCTGCCCTCGAGTCGAGGCTCCTGACACAGGAGGATCATGGCCCTGTTGTCAGCATACAGGACCGGGGCAGAGCTAGGCCACTCACCTAAGTCAGTGAGCAAGAAGGTCAGCCAGCGGAGCTCCTGTGCCGCCATGGCACCGGCGTAGATCTCAGCCTCATAGCTAGACTGGGCAACAGACGAGGAGCAGGTAGCTCTCCACGAGACGGCACCTGAACCAAGGCTGAAGCAGTAGCCCTGTGAGGACCTGAGGGTCTCGGCGTCGTCTGCCCAAGAAGCGTCTGTGTGTCCAGTAAGGACCACTGGCCTGCGTCCTCCTAGCACTAAGCCCATGCCCGTTGTACTTGCAAGATAACGCAAAACCCTCTTAGCGGCAGACCAGTGCTGAGGCCGGTGTTTGCCTGTAGCCACAAAGCGAGCTAGGATGCTGAGAGGGTATGCGAGATCTGGGCGCATGCAAGTCATCAGGTACATGAGGCAACCCACCAGCTCTGCGTAAGAACCACTGGGCTCTGCTGACTCCTCAGGAACTGGAGCGGAGAGCCTGTGGTCTAGAGGCAGAGGAGTAGGCTGTGCGGAGAAGAACTGAAGGCCGAACCTCTGAAGGACCTGGCGCACCAAGTGTGACTGAGTCAAAGTGATGGTGCGGGCTGCTCTGTCCCTGGAGATCTGCAAGCCAAGGTAGTGGCGCAGTTCTCCAAGGTCAGTGCAGGTGTGTCTCTTCAGCAGCTCTGCCTTCACGGAGGCCAGTGCGTCCCCGTCTGCCGTGGTGAAGACCAGGTCGTCTACGTAAACAAGGATGTAGAACGGAGTCGAGCCACCACGAACGAAGAGCGAGGGGTCTGCAGAGGACAGAAAGAACTGCAGGTCAGCAAGCATAGCACGCAGCGTGTCGTGCCACTCACGGGGAGCCTGCCGCAGGCCGTAGACAGGGCGCCGGAGGAGCCACTGGGCCCCAGGAGGGAAGGTACCAGTGAAGCCCTGAGGGCGACGCAGGTAGACCTGCTCCGAGCAGCGTGCAGCTCTTGCGAGGCGTGGCTTTCGCCGGATGGGAGGATTGGAGATTCTTTTTATTCCTGCTGATGCGATTCGATCCGATTGACTCGAGGGTGTCTCTTGTGCTGAGTGGAGATTGGCTGACTCAGTGGAGTCAGTGTATTAAGTCTCACATATAGACATGACGCAGTGGATTCTGTGTAGGAGGAAGAGGAGGTGATTGACAGGAGGATAGTGGCAGAAGTGCGAGTGGATGAGGACGCTGTCTACAAGGAGGCGGGGGAGGAGAAGGAAGAGGAGGAAGAGGAAGAGGAAGAGGAAGTGGAGGTGGAGGAAGATGATGTGCGTGACTGGAGAATTGTGGCTTGAGAGCGAGAGGAGAGTATGGTACAGTGCCAAGTACACCGTGGAAACATGGTACAGGTATGGTACATATGGTAACACATGGCACATATGGGTACATATGGTAACACGTGGCACATATGCGTACATATGGTTACACATGGCACATATGGGTACATATGGTAACACATGGCACATATGGGTACATATGGTAATACGTGGCACATATGCGTACATATGGTTACACATGGCACATATGGGTACATATGGTAACACATGGCACATATTGTCAGAAACCCAGTCACTAACCACTGGGTTAAAAGGGCTTGTTGAATAGCAGGTAAGTGCGCCCATAGCCCCCTAGGCTCTGCACCTGTGGCCCTTCCCCGAGGATCTTTTCAAGGGTAACCCAACGGGTCACTCGACATCCCCCCTCGCTGGGATAGGTGGAAGACACGAGCGCCTCTGCAGCGCTAGCACTGGGACTAGAACCCAAGACCTTTGGCTCTGATACCATGTCAGAAACCCAGTCACTAACCAGTGGATTAAAAGGGCTTGTTGAATAGCAGGTAAGTGTGCCCATAGTCCCCCTGGCTCTGCACCTGTGGCCCTTCCCCGAGGATCTTTTCAAGGGTAACTCAACGGGTCACTCGACACATATGGGTACATATGGTAACACATGGCACATATGGGTACATATGGCAACACATGGGGCACATATGGATACATATGGGTAACACATGATACATATGGGTACATATGGTTACACATGATACATATGGGTACATATGGTGTTGCATGTCACATATGGGTACATAATACATATGGTATAGCATGTCACATATGGGTACATATGGTAAAACATGACACGTTTGGCTGCATATGGTAAAGCATGGCACCTATGGGTACATATGGTGTGGCATGTCACGTATGGGTACATATGGTATAGCATGTCAATATGGGTACTTATGGTATAGCATGACACATATGGGTACATATGGTTACACATGGTAGCACGGGACATATGGTTACATGATATGGTGTAGTGGATGGTCTGGAGGAGCAGCAGGATGGAAGGATCCAGGAGCAGCATTGCGGCGGCGGTACTGCCGTGGATTGCTGTGTCCCATTCCGATGCTTCCGCCAATCCAGGATGGTGCGCGCCCACGCGCCGTGATGATGCCTTCGAGGCCGCGCCATTGAATGGCCTCCGTATGAGAACGGTTTCATCCCATGGAGGGACTGCATTGCTGCGTTGGAGCAACGGCGGGTGGGAGAAAAAGCGCATCATGGACTAGACGCCCAAATAGACAAGTCGGGCGACAGGCGCTGGGACTAGGACGAGGAGTACCCGGCACAAATTCAGGGAAAACCACTTGGAGAATGCGCACACAATGTCGGTTTGGAGTGCAATGCGCTCATAATGTCGGTTTGGAGCGCTCCTGCAAGATGATGGTTGAACTTACGATTTTGGAGGTGACTTTGGCTTCACACTTTTGCGGCTCGTCGGGAGCCTACATCTCGAATTGCTGACAAAATCTCCGAGTTGCGTTGAGTCGAAGAAGGTTGGAGGCGAAAGGGCTGCTAAGCCAGGTGGCAAAAAATGGAGTGGCTTTCGAAGATTCTTACTAGTGATCGCTTCGTATGCCCTTGGAGTTGCATGTGATTATGAACGAAGTGGGAAGGAATGGGAGTGATTTGAAGCCTGGCTGATTTATGCAAGGTGAGTGGGGTGGAGTTGAGAGAGGTAGAAATGGGTTTTGAGTCAACCGTCCTGTGGAAGAGGAAATCGAGCCGCGTTCATAATGCATCTGCGAATTTGCAAATTTCTCTTGGCATCAAGAATTTGAGCGAAGGACGCGTTTGGTAGCAGCGAGCGATCTTTTCGTCAAACCTCGAGAGACCAAAATGTTTCGTTCGCCGTTGGATCAGATGGAAGATCGATGAGACGTATGTTTCCAGCCGTTAGATCTAGATCTTGACTCGTTCATGTCGCATTATAGTTGGGGCTTGGAGCCATCAGCTGGGCTGTATGAGCAATAATGATGAAGACACTTCGCTGCAGCGAAACATTCAGAATCTTCGCCCAGAACTGTTACGCCGAACATTTCCTCACATCAGAACATTTCTTGCAATACATGTCTTTGAGATATGTTCTTCAAGAACAATGATAGAAATACAGTTGGGTTATGTGATAAACTTCAAGTATGGCGCTGGGAACCCAGCCAAAACCTTACACCTTGGATATAGCCATCCATCGCACGACCTAATGCACCAGCGGTACTTCCACAGAATCGGGGTCATTAGCGTCTATCCCCTGAGCTCGCGTAAGCACCTGGCCGGTTCCGCGATGCACGATTACTTTCGAGATTTCCGGTGCTAAGTGCGACAAAAAAGGGGGGGGAAAGCAATGGAAGCTACCGAAGCGCATGGTAATAGGGAGTTAGCAAACGGTCAGGATGTACCCATGGCTGACGGGAACGGTGCAGATGCAAGTACGGCCGAGCTCGAGGAGGTGCGCGAGATGAGGACTGGTCCCCGAAACGCTGGCGAAACTTATCATAGTAACACCAGCGAACCTGGTCCGTGTCGCGAAATTGATCCCAGTAACACTGACGAACCTGATCCTAGTAGCGTCGACCAACCCGGTTCAATCAGCATAGGGGGATTGACAACTACTGCCGAACGCGGCCGGACGGAGGTTGAGGTTGCAAGGGAAGGGGACGCGGCAGAAGCGGGGGAAGCAGGGAGAAGTGAGAGGGGAAGAGGGGAAGCAGAGGAGGTTGATGTCGTATCAGGAGAGAGAAACGGTGATGACGGGCGGAAACCGCTGAGGGAAACCGGAGACGGGGGAGGCGTTGCGGAGAGGCAGGTGAAAAGCGCTCCCAGGAGAAGCGCCAGGGTGCAAGATCAGCAGCCGCCGCAGCAGAAGCGGCAGAAGAAGCAGTTTGAAGGCGGCAGGGAGGGGGGTGTGAAGCGGGGCCTGCGGTCTGTGATGGCGGGTCGGTTCCAGCACTACTCGGGCCTCAAGAGCAAGAGACGGCGGCGACTGGAACACAAAAGCTTCCAAGAGTTTTTCCTGGAGGGGGGGGAGGGGGAGGGGGAGGGGGAGGGGGAGGGGGGAGATGGGGAGGGGGATGAAGTGAGGGAATGGGGAGCAGGGAGAAGGGAAGCGGGCGAAGAGGCACGAGCAGGGGAAGGGGAGGGGGAAGAGGAAGGAGTGGAGGTGGGTGAAGAACTAGGGGCAGGGGGAAGTGATGGCGAGGCGGAAAGTGAGAGCGATGGCGAGGGGGGGGATGCGAGTGATGGGGTGGAATTTGTGGCGGAGGAAGAGGCGCAAGGGGTGGAAGTTGTAGAGGGGGACGGGGAACAGGGCGTTGTCAAGGGGGCAGAGGAAAGCAGAGCGGCGGAGGGGGAGAGTAAGGATGGAGGGGCGAAACAACAAGAGGAAAAAGGGAGGGGGGGAAGGGGCGACGTAGCAGAGTTAGGGGGGGTGGGCACACGAAAGAGTGGGGTGGATAGGCTGACGGGAGAGGAGACACGGCGAGAGAAGGATCTGGAGTCACAGCAGGTGGTGCGGGAGAAAGCAGAGGGACTAAGGGCTCTGAGAAAGCGAGAACAGCCCAAAAGAGCCGCGCAGACCAAGCAGCAGCAGCCACCGAAGCAGCAGCAGCAGCAGTTTAGACGGCAGGTGAAGAAGCAGAAGGCCAAGGGGAAGCAGGTAGAGCGCAAGGGGAGGAACAGCCGGGCAGGAAAGAGCAACAGGGAGGCGGAGAGGGCGGAGAAGGAGGAGGAGCACGATGCGGAGGTGGCGCGGGCAGTGGGGTTTCCCCCGGATAGTCTGAGGGAGGACGAGGTGGAGGCAGGGGTGGTGCGCAGTGGCATGGGGGGGAGTGGGGAAGAGCACGTGTATGTGCGCATGAGGAACCGGATTCTTGCTCTCTGGAGGCGGAATGTGAATGGATGGATTCACGAGGACAAGGTAGGAGACGGGGAGGGCGGGAGATTTGGGGGTTGTAGGGGCTGGTGTGAGTGCTAGCTTAAAAAATCCTCTCCACAACCTCTTTATCGGTCTCGTCCCCTCACTCCTCCCACCCTTTTGAGGCGTGAGGGGACGAGACCGATAAAGGGTGGGAGGAGTGAGGGGATGTCTCTTTATCGGTCTCGTCCCCTCACTCCTCCCACCCTTCTTCTTGCCCAGCTACTAAGCAGCACACAACCTCGCTTCCGCGGAGCAGCAAAGGCAGCCTTTGCCTTCTTTACACCAGCGAGGCGTCATCAACTGGGGACTCTCTCGCAACCCCCCTCCCCTCCCCCCTCTCTCCTCTCCCCCCTCTCTCCTCTCCCCCCTCTCTCCCCTCCCCCCTCTCTCCTCTCCCCCCTCTCTCCCCTCTTCCGCCTCTCCAGGTGCTTAGCAGCACGCCTGCACAATACCGAGAAGCCGCAAGATCAGCCTTTTCCTTCCAGAACCTGCAAGGCCTCTTCAACTGGGGGCTCTCTCGCATGTCACAACCTTCTCCCTCCTCCCTGCCCTCCCCCCCCCTCACCCCCTCCACCTCTCCCCCCCTCTTCTCCAGCTGCTAAGCACCACGCCTGCACAGAATCGAGAAGCTGCAAGGGCAGCCTTCGCCTTCCTGCATCTGCGCGGCTTCATCAACTGGGGACTCTCCCGCACCGCCACTGCCGCCATCCCTCCCCGCCCCTCCCTGCCGCACGTCATTGTGCTCGGTGCCGGCCTCGCTGGCCTTGCTGCTGCGCGGCAGTTGCTGGCTCTGGGTCACCGGTGAGTGCTGTGCTCGCTGTCTCCTTTGCAGCAGTAATGCTGCTGACTTGTGCTCACCCTTGACTTCCCTCAGCAGTCTTTGATCCTCCTCACAACCGCCCCTCATATTCCGTGCCTTCTCCTCACATGGTGGTTCTGTCTGCGCTGCTGCGTCATCTGCTGCCTTGTCGACCAGAGTGATGCGCCAGTCGCTCGCTCGCAGCCGCCCTCGTACTCGAACTCTTGTCGTTCTCTCTTTCCTTCGTCTCTGCCCTGCATCCACCTCCAGAGTGACGGTCATCGAGGCTCGCAACCGCCCCGGAGGTCGCATGCACTCCAAGCTGCTCTCCTCGCCTCCAGGCCCCAACCAGGTGAGCAATGTGTGGTGCAGGTGACTAATGCAGGGCTCGCCAGCTCGCCATCCCTCTGCACCGCATTCGCGATGCCTGCCCTTTCTACCGCCCGGATGGGCTCACCCACTGCCTTGTCCTCTCCCTCCGTCTCCTGTATCCCAACAGGTGGCAGTGGCAGCAGAGCTGGGAGGCTCAATAGTCACAGGCATCCTCGGCAACCCTTTAGGCGTCTTGGCTCGCCAGCTCGCCATCCCTCTGCACCGCATTCGCGATGCCTGCCCGCTCTACCGCCCAGACGGGCTGCCCGTGGACGAAAAAGCCGACCGTGTGGCAGAAGCCCGATTCAACGTGATGCTTGACTTAGCCTCTGAGAGGCGGGCGGAGATGGAAGGGGTGGCGGATCAAATCTCCCTTGGGAATACCATGGAGTTCGTGCGAGGGCAGGCGGTGCAGGCTGTACCTGGGGAGGGTAGTGGCGGCGAGGCTCTGCAGATCGCATCAGGTGTGATGAAGGATGGTGAAGGGTGCAGCGTGGAGGTGAAGAGAGAGGTAAGAGAGCCAACAGGAGAGCCAGCAGCAGCAGGAGCAGCAGCAGAGGCAGCGGCACAACTAGAGGCAGTCCGAGAGACAGAGGAGGAGCAGCAGCTCGTGCAATGGCACTACGCCAATCTCGAATTCGCCAACGCTGCACGAGTGGCCGACCTGTCACTGGCCTTCTGGGACCAGGACGACCCCCACGAGCTGCTGGGCCACCACTGCTTCGTGGCGGGCGGCAACGGGCAGATCGTGGACGCGCTCGCTGAGGGGCTGCCGGTGGTGTATAACTGCGCGGTGGAAAGGGTGGAGTATGGGGGGGTGGGGGGAAGCGGGGCGGGGGGGGATGCGGCGGGGGGGGACTAGGGGAAGAAGAGGTGTCGGCAGAAAGAAAAGGGGGAGGAGAAGGAGAAGGAGGAGGGGGGAGTGGGGTAGGGGTGAGGGTGGTGTGTCGGGACACTCGGAGTGGGGAGGAGGTGGAGTACGAGGGGGCGCAGGTGCTGTGCACGCTGCCGCTAGGAGTGCTGCAGAGGGGGTCGGTCTCTTTCCACCCGCCCCTGCCTCTCAGGAAGACCCGTGCCATCCACAGGCTCGGCTTTGGGCTCTTGAATAAGGTATTTGCGTAGAAGGGTGAGTCTGATTGGAGGTGGAGTATGAGGATCCGTCTCCTTCCATGCGCCCCTGCCTCTCAGGAAGGCCCGTGCCATCCACAGGCTCGGCTTCGGCCTCCTGAACAAGGTATGGCTGGATAAGGTGCTGTTAAGAAGCCCGAAGAGGCATCTGAATAAGGTATGCACCTCTTCGGGCTTCTTAACAGGAGGATGACCTGCGCCATCTACCGCCTCGGGTTTGGGCTGTTAAAACAAGGTGTGTCTGAGTGAGCCGCTGTAGGCAGAGAGGATCGGTATGTTGAGTCGAGTGAGGTTGGTCTGAGTCTACTAGGAAGTGGAGCATGAGGGGGTGCACATGGTGTGCAGGCTGCCTGCCTTTGAGAGTGCTGAAGAGAGGGGATCTGTTTCTTTCCACCTGCCCCTAGACATGGTTACAAAAAAATCGCATCGCATCGCTTTTCATCGCGTTTTTGTGATTGGTTTTTTTTTTTTTTTTGGGGGGGGGGGGGGGGGGGTAAATTGCGCGATGCGATTTATTGTTTATCGCGCGATTTAATTAAATCGCATTAAATCGCGCGCAAAAAAACGCGATTTAAATGCGATTTGCGATTTAAAAAAAACCGCTCACGATATCGAACATCGCGACGCGAAATCGCGCCAGCAAGGGGGAGGGGGGGGGAAACAAAGCCCAAAACCGCGCCAAATGGATTCTCTTTTGGAGAACCCCTTTGGCTAATCGTTTTTAGGGACGATTTGGAAGGGCTTTCTTTCTGGCCAGGAAAGCGATCCGATTTTAATTTGCATCGCGCGATTTAAATTAAAATCGTCGGCGGTTTTTAATTTAATCGCACTCTGAACGCGATGTGCGGTTAAAAAAAATCCGGAATTTAAATCGCGCTATGGGATTTTATATCGCATCGCATTTGTTGAATCGCACCCCAACGCAACGCTATGCGATTTAATTCACAATCGTGTTTAACCATGTCTAACTGCCCCTGCCTCTGAGGAAGACCCGTGCCATCCATAGGCTCGGCTTTGGGCTTCTGAACAAAGTATGGCTGGTGAGATGTGTTTGGGCTTGGCGTCTGGGCTTCTGAACAAGGTTGGTCTGCATCAGGTCAATCTTTCCCTATGTCTTCAAGAACATACTTCCTACCCCATTCCATCCCCCCCTCGCACGTGGCCATGCTGTTCCCGTACGTGTGCTGGATGCCACCATCGACACCTTTGGCCGCCTCACCTCTTGAGCCGCCTCAAGGACCTACTTCCTACCCCTTTGAACCTTCCCTCCCCTCCTCCCCTCTCCCCCCCTCTCGTGCAGGTGGCCATGCTCTTCCCCTACGTGTTCTGGGATGCCACCATCGACACCTTTGGCCGCCTCACCTCGCACCCCTCTCAGCGCGGCGAGTTCTTCCTCTTCTACTCCTACGCTGCTGTTTCGGGCGGCGCGCTGCTCATGGCGCTCGTTGCAGGGGAGGCGGCGGAGACATTTGAAGGGGAGAAGTCGGATGCACTTATGTGGCGGGTGCTGACCGTGCTCAAGAGTGAGTTTTCTCTCTTCTTCAGGTTTTTTTAGTGAGTTCTGTTTTTGTTAGTCAGGTGTTTCCATCCTGTTGGAAGAGGAACAAGCAGCTGGAGCCTGGAGCGAGCATGTGGCGGGCGGGTGCTGACACTGCTGAAGAGGTTCAACAGTTTCTTCATCTTATCAAGTTTAAACAAGTCGTTGCAAGAGGGCCTAAGACATGCTCAGTTGGAGGGTGCTGAAACGGCTGAGGAGAAAGTTTCGGGAGTGGTTCAGCACCGGCCCTACCTAATCGGTTCAGAGAAATTGGTGGCCGTTCCCTGTGGCGACCTCTGCGTAGGCATGCTGCACTTTCTGTGGTGCTGCAACGGCCCTTACTAATAATGCTTCCCTTATTTCCCTCCTCCCCTTCATCTCTCTCCCCCACTTCATAAATTCACAAGCCAGAAGGCATAGCATTGCCGCACCCAGTGCATTGTGTGTGCTCTGCGACCCCTACGCTTTCAGGTGGACATAAGTGTCTCGCACTCCCTCCTCCCGTCTTTCCCGTATTCAGAAATACACGAGCCTAAAGGCATAGCAGTGCCACACCCCCTGCAGTGTGTGTGCACGCGGTGGCGCAGCGACCCCTACGCGGGGGGCTCATACTCGTATGTGCGTGTGGCGGCATCGGGGGACGACTACGACACCCTGGCTGAGAGTGTGGATGGCCGGCTGTTCTTTGCAGGGGAGGTGAGAGGCACACCTTCCAATTGCTGCACACCCTTTAGGTGTGTGGCTCAATGCGCACAGCAGTGTCGGGGGATGACTAAGACACACTGGCAGAGAGTGTGGATGGGCGGCTGTTCTTTGCTGGGGAGGTGAGAGGCACACACCTTTCAATTGCTGCACACCCTTTAGGTGAGTGGCTCAATGTGCGTGCCGACGACGGGGAATGACGACGACATGCTGGCTGAGAGTATTGATGGCTGGCTCTTCTGTGCTGGGGAGGTGAGTGATCCAGTGCCCTATCGTTGGCGCATACATTTGACTCACCCCTATGCGGGGGGGTCATACGGGTATGCGCACATGGCGGCATCGGGGGACTCATACGCGAGAAACAAAACTCCCATTGAGTCATCACGTCTCACACTCTCCCGCGCTCCCTCTACCCCCATCTTTGTCTCTCCTTCAGGCCACCAGCCGCCACTACCCCGCCACCATGCACGGAGCGTTCTTCAGTGGGCTGAGGGAAGCAGCCAAAGTCAACCAAGTTGCCACGGCTGCTGAAGCCACAAAGGCAGCAGAAGCAGCTAGCGCAACTCAAGCTGCAGCTGCTGCCAGCAGTGCACCCCCAGCACCCCCAGCAGTCCCAGCAATCCCAGCAGCCCCAGCCATGGGCATGCATGTGGCGGTGTCGCTGCTGGATGCTCTCTTCTCTGACCCGGACCTGGAGTTCGGTGCCTTTGCGGTGCTCTTTGACCCCCGCGGCTGCCAGCCGGGGCGGGCTGCTGTGATGCGGATCACTCTGAAGAAGGATGCATTTGTGCCTCGTGTGTCTGCCCCTTCTCCTGCTACTGCTGCTGCTGACGGCGTTGCGGCGGCGGCGGCTTCTGCTCCAGCTGCTGCTGCTGCTGCTGCCGGCACTGCTGTCGCTGCTAAGGCTGTCGGTACCAGTGCTGGTGGCACTGCTGTTGCCTCAGCTAAGGGTTGTGCACGTCCTGGTGTTGCTCCTGGTGGTGCTGGTGCTGCTCCTGGTGCTGCAAGCGCTGCAGTTGCCAGTGCGGGTGCTGCAAGTGCAGAGGCTTCAGCAGCAGTCAGGGCAGCAGCAGAGAAGAGGGTGGCAGAGGCGGCGAGGGAATGGGGCCCTGTGGTTAAGAGCCAAGTGGTGAAAAACGAGGAGAATCAGGCCAAATCTGAGCTGAAGCAGCAGCAGCAGCAGCAGCTGGTAGCACAGACGAAGGAGCAAGAAGCACAGCAGCAGAAGCAGAACCGACACAGTATAGCCGACACAGCATGGAGCCTCCCCCAGTTGACCCTGCACACGGTGGTCACCCGCCACCAGGCTCTGCTGCTGCGGGAGGTTCGGGGCAGTGATGCGGCTCGGCTGGCGATCCTGACCAGCAGGTTCGGGGTGAAGCTGGTGGGCAGGCGAGGCCTAGGCCAGCTGGGAGAGGAGGTGCTGGAGGCAGTGAGGGATGCGAGGGCTGCTAGCAGAAGGACGGTTGGTGTTTATTGATCTGATTTGGCAATTTGGCTGGTTGGTGGCATTGGCTCATTGTTTTATCGGGGTTGGGTCAGATGGGGGAGGAGGTGCTGGAGGCAGTAAGGCAAGAGCTGCTAGCAGGACTGATGGTGTTGTTTGATCTTAGTGGATAGGTCGGCTGGTGTGAGTTCGTAGAGCTTTGCATGATGCGTTGTGTTGTGTGTGCTTCTCCAAGCATGCAAGGGTGTGGAATAAGGGTATGCTGTTAGTCAGTGCTCAACTTCATTCCACTCCAAAAAAGTATGTACTCTGTTCTATTGGGCAGTCCATGCCTGCGCCTAAATGAAATGTACATACAAATGGAATGCCTTGACTCGCCAAGCCCAGTGGTCAATGTATAGCATTCCCAATCTGGCCTCCATATCTCACTCCATGCCTGCGCCTAGCTCACTTGATGGAGCGGAGAACCCACACATTCATGGCTACGGGATGCGGAGTCGTTTTTTAGCTCTCAAAAGGACTATCAGGACAAGGGAGCAAGTGCATGGGAGCGACAGGACAGGTAGTGGGAGGAGGGAGGAGATTGGGACGAGCGGAACACAAAGTGTATGGAGGAAGGAGAAGCAGGGAGAGAGGGGGGGAGGGGGGAGTGCAAGGGGAAGGGAGGGTTGAGGAGCTGCGAAAAGGGCATCTTGTGAATGCGTCACGTGAATACCACCAAGTGAGCTAGGTAGAACTCCAAGTTGGGCCTTTCTGTCGGGCCGTTATATCCCGCAAACGAAACGGGGAGACTGTCGGCAGAGACGACAGGAAATTCAGAGCTCCCTGTGCAGTTGTCCGTCGCATAGAGCTGGCACTTTGAGAAGCTCTCAGCGCCGCTAATATGAAAGACACCATAACCTGAGGTGTAGTTTTCTGCCACCGCTGCTGGAAACTACGTGCAACCGTTGAGGGGGAAGTGGAAAGTATCGGGGCGCGATGCGTTGTCTCGAGCTAGCCGGTTCTGGAAAAGAGTATAACTGAAGAATGACACCGTGGAGGGCTCTCCTGAGATGGGGGTGCAAGTGCAAAGCAAAAGGGATGTGAGTGCGATGTTTCGGTGTGGTGGTTGAGTGATGATGGCCTGATGCAACGGTGGATGTGTGTGTGTGTGTGTGTGTGTGTGTGAGGTGCAAGAGGCAGGAATGAGAGGAAGAGCAAGGAGGGAGGAAGAGTGAAGCTTTTAGGGAACTGGGGAAGGGGCACGGTGAGATTGGAAGTCACGGTGCCACGAGAAACATATCGTCTCCACTGCCTCCTGTCAGCCACCCTCTCAGCACTTGGCTACTTGCCACCCCCTTCAACACCTCACCTTGTGAGCATGAAGCAAGTGAGGAATCAGCAAAATGGTATCAGAATGAAATTGTGAGGGTAGAAAACCCTCATTTGGAAAATGGGATTCAGTATCACTTGCCTTGCAGACAATAGTCCACATTCATTCCATAGCCTTCCGGGCACAAGCAGGCAGTATGGCACAAGAATTGAGGGATCCCTGCTCCTGGATGGGGTGGTTTTGCAGGTGGCTCCAGAGGGGCAGCTGTCACAGGGAGAGTCTGCGGGATGCAGCAAACAAGCAAGCAAGGATCAACAATAACCAAGGGAGTAGCAAGAAAGAGAGAAGCAAAAAACAGAAGGTGGCAAGAGGATGGTTAAAGCCTGGCTGTGAGACCGGAGTGGCTATTGCACATCAAACATGTTTGCTTGCTCCATTGCTACGTTGATGCAATCTACTGAGCAGTAAAGTGTGTGACAGTGTGTTTTGTGGTGGCTCCAACATTGCTCAACCCATTTGCAGGCAAGCAATCCAGTCTCGCTCGTACACGACCCATCTGGCCAACAACCTAGTGCCACAAAGGAGTCTGAATGAATCATGGAGGGGCGGTGGCACAAGAAAAAAATAAAGAGAAAACAACAATGTTGGATAATGATGGAAGGAATAGGAGCCCACTGGAGGTGAGCAGCCCATAGATGGCTGATGGCTTCCAATCAAGAAACACATCTCTATAAACAAGGAGAATGGCTAAGGCACCTCGAGAAGGTTGCCCAAGTCACTTCTCACCTTTGCTAAGCTAGGAACAGTAAAGCATACACAATGATTACATGCATGTACACTTAGCCTAGCTGAAGTTCTAGAAACTAGCATGCATAGTATAGGAATTAATTATTTCAGCCTAGCATAGTCTTCCTTGTACTGCAGTTGCTGATGACGTTCACAGAAGTGATGAGATATTGCTGTGCTGGTAGAAACTATGGCTGTAGTTGTTTTCTGCTATGTGCGCTGTAGATTATTCTGTTGCACTGCTTGGCTGGGTTGTGTGCTCGTTGTAGTTGTTTCCAAGGTTAGAAAATCAGATTGAAGGGTTGAACAATTCGAGGTTGGATCCAACCTTCGAATTCCCCAAGGGTGTATTCCGAGGTTGGGTTTTAACCTCCAAAACAGATTTTGTTGAGCCGGTGAAACTTCGTTACACGAGTTCGCCGGCGTCTTGTTACATTACTCCCCTCTCCAGCAAGCACCATCCTCGGTGCTTGGGCAGCTGCAAAGTAGTTGGAAAGGGCACGTTGAGCATGCTGGAGGCTTGTCTCTGGAATCTAGAGGTTGTGAGAAGAATCATGGTCATGCCACCTAACAAGGAAGAAAGAGGTTTCGTGAGAGAGAATTTTCCCAACTTCAAAAAGGCCAGGGCTTGAGGTGCACATGGGAGGACGTTGAGGTTGAGGGGTGAGAGGGAATTGGGCTGGTGGGAGATGATAAGGACAGAGTAGCTGCACAAAACCGGATGGATGTTTATGTGTGGAGGTAGTTTAAAGCGATATGTAACATGATAGAGGACTTGAGTGATGGGGAAAGGACCAATGAAACGAGGAGCAAGTTTACTAGTAAGACCAGGTTTGGGCAAAGACAGATTTGCAGTTGAGAGAAGGACTTGGTCACCTTCATGAAACCAGATGGCACGACAATGTTGATCAGCATACCGGATCATGCGCTGTGTGCTTTCAGCAAAGATGCTCTTGCTGCTGCATAACCTTCTCGTGGGTGGAAAGGAATTTAGCTGCTGCTTGAGTGTCAGGAGTGCGTACAAGGGATGCTGGTGTGTGAGGTTGCTATCTTGTGGCAAGGAAGAAAGGAGTTTGGCCGGTGGCAAGATTCACTGTGCTGTTGTAGGAGAATTCGATTGAAGGCAAGTGCATGTCCCAGTCAAACTGCCATGCATTCACACATGCATGAAGGGCATCTTCAAGGGTTCAGTTCATTCTCTCTGTCTACCCATCTGACTGAGGATGATAAGCAGTAGAGAGACGAATCTTGCTGCTCAGTCATTGAAAGATGGAATGCCAGAATCTGCCAACAAATCGCTAGGCATGGTCACTGATTAGGATACGAGGAATACCATGGAGACGTAGCACTTCCTTGAAGAAGAGATCAGCTACAGCTTCAGCATTTGCAGTAGTGGAGGTAGGGAGGAAGTGAGCCATCTTGCTAAGTTTGTCAATTATAGGAAGGATAGCGTTGTGATGGGAGGAGGTGCGAGGGAGATCGGTGATGAATTCGAGTGTGACATGACTCCAGGGAAGTTGAGGGATCTCCAAGGGGTGTAGCAAGCCATAGGGTGTTGTGCTGCAAGCTTTGTTGCACTGACACGTGTGATAACTGCGTACGGAGCAGACGTCACGAGAGAGCTTGGGCCAGACAAAGTCTGCAAAGATGGTTGCAAGCGTCTTGTCCACTCCAAAGTGTGCATTCTAGTCACGATGCTCGCGTAGCAGGAGGTGATGAAGTCTGTGGTTTGCTTGAACGCAAATGACTTGGGAATCTGCATCATACTAGAAAGGGGATTCATAGTGGACAGATTGATCATTAGCGGCAAGGTTGAGATAGAAAAGGTCACGATGATACCATTGGATGAACTTAACGATGAAGCGTTCATCCCATGTAACGCTGCCGATGGTGGTGAGCTGAGATTGCGGAGGCCGGATCAAAGAATCAGCAGGGTTGAGGCAGCCAGGGCGGTACTCGATTTTCAGCTCAGGTACGTACTACTCCAGGTACTCCATCCATCGGGCCTCTCATCTTGGGGTGAGACGGGGTTGTGTCTTCAGGTAATGCAGGGTGCACTGGTCAGTAAGTACAGTGACAGGTTGCATATGGACATAGCAACGCCACTTCTTGATTGCATGGACGATAGGCAGCGCCTCACGATCGTGAGTAGCATAGTTGCACTCAGCAGGCTTGAGCTTCCGAGATTCGAAAACAATTGGCTCGAGGCCATGCCCTTGATCCTGAGAAAGGATGCAACCTAAGAGGCATCTGTCCATAATAGATAACGGAGGGAACGGTTGTGTAGGACTAGGGTAGGAGAAGAGGTTAGTGCACACTTGATAGAGTCAAAGGCTTTTTGCTGGTCCGAATCCCAATGGAATCCTTCATTCTTGCGAAGGAGATTGGATAGAGGGAAGGTGATAGCAGCAAAGTGGCGGATGAATTTGCGGTAGTAGTTAGCAAGGCCAAGGAAAGCTTGTACTTCTTTCATAGAAGTTGGGGGTGTCTAGTCTTGAACGCATTTGAGTTTGGAGGGATCCATGGCAAGCTGGTTGTGTGAGATGACATGGCCCAAGAAAGGAATCGAGGACTTTGCAATCTCACACTTGCTCTGTTTGACGAAGAGGTGATGCTCACGAAGTCGGGTGAACACCTGTTTTAGATGCTCAGCATTCTCTTTCGATGATTTGCTATAGATCAGAATGTCATCGATGAAGATAATGATAAACCGGTCCAAGTAATCATGAAAGGCATTGTGCATCAAGCACATGAAAGTGGCAGCGGCATTTGTTAGTCCAAATGGGAGAACTAGGAATTCGAAATGCCCGTAGCGAGTTAAAAATGCAGTCTTCTCGATGTCTTCGTCAGCGACACGAACTTGATGATATCCGCTATAGAGATCAAGCTTGCTGAAAATTGTGGCTCCGAGTTGATCAAAGATTTCTTCCACACATGGCAGGGGGTAGCGGTTCTTGATGGTGATCTTGTTGAGTGCACAATAGTCGATGCACATCCGCATGCTGCCATCCTTTTTCTTCACAAAGAGAATCGGTGCTGCATAAGGAGAGGAGCTAACTCGGACGGAGCCTTTCGTAAGAAGCTATTCCAACTGCTTCTGGACTTCTTGCAGCTTGGCAGCACTCATTCGGTAGGTAGCACAGACGGTAGCTTCGGAGCCAGGGAGGAGAGTGATGCGGTGATCGATGGCTCTCTTGGGAGGAAGACTAGAGGGAAGGTCTAAGGGGAAGATGTCTTTGAAGTCATCCAAGACCTTTTGAGTTTCATGAGGGATTTCAGCAGCCTTGGAAGGGGAAGAGGGAGAAGGAATTTCACAGGTTTTCTTCAAGAGACAAAGGAAGAATTAAGCACTCGGGTCTTTTAAGGATTTCTTCAACTGTCTTGCTGAAAGGAGGTTGCAGCAAGTAGGTATAGAAGGAGAGGCAGAAAGAGTAGGTAGGCTTATGTCTCGTCCTGAGTTAGAGATGGTAACAGTTCCAAGGGTCCAATCAATCTTGGGATTAGCAATAGACAGCCAATCACGCCCAAGAATGATTTCATGGTCTCCAAGGGATGCTTTCTGAAATTGAATCTTGGTTTTGTAGAGTTTGATGGTACAAGTGATAGGAAAAGGTATTGGTCCACAAGGAATTGAAGTTCCATTTATCATTAGCAGTGTCTAAGGTAGGGATTGAGGTTGAATTGGAAGGGAAAGCTTGGAAAGTAAAGAAGAGGAAATGAAATTTGAGGAAGCACCACCGTCAATTAAGGCTTTCACTCTACCAACTCGGATGGTCATGGGAAGAAGAAGAGGTTTAGAAGGGCTATGGTTTTCAAGGGAAGAGATGGAGGGGCTATTTTTGTTACCATAAAGTTGCCCCGACTAACTTGCAACTTCCGTTTCCCGGCGTTGGGAGAAGATGCAGTTGATTGGTGCTCCCGGGTAGAACGTCCAAATGTATCCTTTCTTGCCGCACTTGAAGCATACGATTGGTGACCTCAGGTTCCGCTTTCGTTTCTCCATCAGGTCCAGGTCCATAGGAGCAGGTCGCTTGCTAGTTGGTGTCTGTTGAAGTGAAGGACTGGTAGGAGGGAGCAAACGGGAGAAGCGGGCTGCGAAGAAATCGAGGCTTAATGTAGGCAAAGTGAACAGCATCATACTGTTCAGCTACGCGTATCATTTCCTTGAGTGTAGTGCAGTCTCTCAGCTCCACCTCCATGCGCACGTTCGGCTTCAATCCACACTTGAAGCGATCCATTTGTTCAGCAAGGGAGAGGTCCAGGATTTCTTGAGTGATGTCATGGAAGCGAGAGGCGTACTCCTGGATAGATTTCAGTTGCTTGAGGGCAGCCAAGGAGTCTCGTGCCTTGATGTTCGGGTTTACAGGTTGACATGTCAACATGAAGACTTGCTTGGAATGTTCCCAGGAGGTGATAGAAGCGTGCGCAGATTGCCACCATGCAATTGCAGATCCATTGAGAAGAGTTCTAGTGAAGGCAATCCATTCAGCAGGTGCTACTGTATATGACTCAGCAGCAAGTATTGCTCTACGAGAAATAGCCATCGGCTCACGACCGGCTGATTTCTCCCAGGAAATAAAAAAATCAGGAAGAGCGGGTATAGCGCACTGATTTCCATCTTATGGTGCAGTAGGGTTCACGCTTGCCACCACTCTAGCTGCAGCTACACTGACTTGCAATTCGGCCCTCAGGCTCTCTCTAACCTCAGAAATTATTTTGGCTCGGTAGGTTTGCAAAAGACCAGCCCAATTGTCATGAGAAGGGGGCCCATTAGTTGTCATGATGAGTTTTAAAAAAGAGGGTCGAAAATGTAGCTCTGATTACCAAATGAAACAACCACTAGGCTGTTTGGAGTAGATAGTAGAGTTAGCATGTATTCTTGGAAGAGTTGAAAGTTGAGTTCATGTGATGGCTTCCAATCAAGAAACACATCTCTATATACAAGGAGAATGGCTAAGGCGCCTCGAGAAGGTTGCCCAAGTAACTTCTCACCTTTGCTAAGCTAAGAACAGTAAAGCATAGACAATTATTACATGCATGTAGACTTAGCCTAGTTGGATTTCTAGACACTAGCATGCATAGTATAGGAATTCACTATTGCAGCCTAGCATAGTCTTCCTTGTACTGCTGCTGCTGACGATGTTAAAAAAAATGATGAGATATAACTGTGTTGGTAGAAACTGTGGCTGTAGTTGTTTCCCGCTAGGTGTGCTGTCGATTATTCTGCTGCACTGCTTGGCTGGGTTGCGTGCGCTCTGTAGTTATTCCCAAGGTTGGAAACTCATGTTAAAGGGTTGAACATTTCAAGGCTGGATTCAACCTTCGAATTCCCCAAGTGTGTATTTAAGGTTAGGTTTCAACCTCAAAATTATATATTATCGAGTTGGCGAAACTTCGTTACACGAGATCGTCGGCGTCTTGTTGCACTGCCCTACAATTATGAGAGCTTTGACTATTTTATCTGCTTCCCCAACCCAACACGATTCCCCAAGATAAGGGCACAGGTGGAGGAAGAAAATCTTAGGTGTGCTTGATTCGAGTTCGCTGCAATTCGTGCTTCAGTAGTGAAAACGTGTGGTCAAAGCTTGTTGAAGGATAAGAGAGAGAGAGAGAGAGAGAGAGAGAGAGAGAGAGAGAGAGAGAGAGAGAGAGAGAGAGAGAGAGAGAGAGAGAGAGAGAGAGAGAGAGATTTCAACCCAAGCGAAATTACAAATGGTAAGAAACAAGCTGGGTGCCTAACACCCTCGCTAGTCGGGTAACCTCGCCATAATCCCAATTTTTGTTATGCTTCTGCTCCAACGTGTTCCACAGCAACCAATCCCAAACAAGACCCTCCCCAAACAAACCGAGGCTCCTTATGTCACCAGCACACCGAACCAGGTTTGGCGCGGCAGATAAACTGGTCAGTTGGGCCAGCGCGCTCCCGACATGTTCCACCAAACCGATCTCAAAGAAGCTTAGGACACTAACTAAACTTTGGAACCTAGCTTAGCTAGGAAGGAAGGAAGGACGCCATGGAATGGCGTGAGGCAAGTAGATCTAGGAGTAGGCAAAAGTGACGAGAAAGAAGAGATTGGATTAGGAAGAGAGAGGAGTACAAGGAGGGGTTTGTACCCCCTACAGAAAGGTTCAGTAACAACCTACCAAGCCTATATTAAATTATAACTTATATAATTTGAACACACCCCCTAGGCTTGGTAGTGTCAAGCCCACTCACACCCCCACACCCACACCCACACCCACACCCACACCCCCTAGCCCAGCACCCCCATTCCCAGCAGGAGCCGCAACGACTCCGGAAGAGGGCAGCTCCCACGGCCCGTGAGATGGCAATGGCGGCAGCGGCGACAGTGACGACAGCGGCGGCGGCAGCGGCGTGCGGCGGCACCAGGCCCGCGGCAACAGCGGCGTTGGCGGCGTGCGGCGACACCAGGCCCGCGGCAACAGCGGCTGCGGCGGCGGCTTGAACGTCAGAGGCCGGTGCAGCGGCCCCCGCCCTCTCGGCGGCATGTCCAGTCTCCTCGGCGGTGGAGAGGGCCCTCATGAGGCAGTCATCGGCTGCAGCAAGAAAGGGGGGGATGCAGGGGAAGCAGGTGCAGGTGGGGGGGGGAGGGGAGGGGGCGGGGCGACAGCAGCCCCCGGTGTGGCGCGACAGGTCGTGGGCGTGATGGCGTGCGGGCGGTGGCGGCGTCACAGGCGTCGCGCAACCGGCTGCGGCCCGACGGCGCCGTCACAGAGCGACGTCGACGCTGCAGCAGGACGTCGCGACGGCAGAGGCAGCGTTGATGCCGCAACGGGACGTCGACGCTGCGACTGCAGAACGACGGCCCGACTCCGCGGCAGCGCGTCAAGCCGGTCGCGGCAAGACGCGGCCAGTGGCAGCGCGACGTCGCCATTGCAGCAAAACGCGGCCGCCATGGCCGCTCGAGCGAATGAGAGTGAGGAGTAAATGGCGGAAGCGTGAGGAGGCGGTCCAACAGGGAGGATCTCCTGCTCTGATAGCATCTCAAAGAAGCTTAGGACACTAACTAAACTTAGGAACCTAGCTTAGCTAGGAAGGAAGGAAGGACGCCATGGAATGGCATGAGGCAAGTAGATCTAGGAGTAGGCAAAAGTGACGAGAAAGAAGAGATTGGATTAGGAAGAGAGAGGAGTACAAGGAGGGGTTTGTACCCCCTACAGAAAGGTTCAGTAACAACATACCAAGCCTATATTAAATTATAACTTATATAATTTGAACAACCGACCCCTCGTTTGAGCATCCTGTCGACTATCAATCTAGAAAGGCATACAAATTGATACCTAGCGGGCGGTAATTTCACACCGTAAAATTGGGCGGCAGCGGAACTTTTATTGCCACCTGACCATTTATGGGGCGTAGACAGTATTCCCTTGTTCCTACAGCCTAAGCTTGGTAGTCTCCACATGGAACGTGTGCGTCAAAGACTTTGAGCACTGCCTAAGCTGCCCAACGTTGAATTTCCGCCCACGCCGGATTTCCTGATGCAAGGAACACTAAATCGATAAGTAAAAGTTTCATCAAGAAATCCATGCTGATTCTGTTTTTCAGGGGTAGTCGAATCAGGCCCTTCGAGGGATGTTTTTGGGGGCTAGGTGTACAACGTCAACATGACGCTAAATACTCTTATGGGAAAGCAACCTTTCAAGAATATCCTGGTCGTGTCCTGAGTTGCCAAACTTCAATGTAAACTACCGTAACGCACAAAACCACGACCTAACTGTTACAACCGAGCTGAGAAAAAGAAATGCATATGTTATTTCACTTGGAATAGCCCTAATGCACCAGCAGCACTACCAGTTACTGTAAACGCTCTGATGTATGATGCTAGGGTCCTAACACATACACTGATGAGTTTTGGGGGTTATTCTTGTAGGGAAGCATGGTAGTAAATCACCAGGAAACATCTTGTACATATCTGGAATCCAAATTCCACAGTGTGTAGTAGTGTTCCTTGTTTACATTCCTTCTCATTGTCGAGCCTTCAGGCCCACCCTTAGCCTTCCCTGCGCAAAAGGCTCTCTGTAGTTGTTCCCAAGGTTGGAAACTCATATTGATGGGTTGAACAATTCGAGGTTGGAGTCAACCTTCGAATTCCCCAAGGGTGTATTTCAAGGTTAGGTTTCAACCTCAAAATTAAATTTTGTTGAGTTGGCGAAACTTCGTTACACGAGTTCGTTGGCGTCTTGTTGCACTGCCCTACAAGCATGGGAGCTTTGACTACTGTATCTGCTTCCCCAGCCCAACACAATTCCCCAAGACAAGGGCACAGGTGGAGGGAGGAAATCTAGGTGTGCTTGAGTCGAGTTCGCTGCAATTCGTGCTTCAGTAGTGAAAACGTGCGGCAAAGGCTTGTTGAAGGATAAGAGAGGGAGATTTTAACCCAAACGAAATTACAAATGATAACGAACAAGCTAGGTTCCTGATACCCTCACCCACGAACAAGCTTGTATTTATCATCCTAACTTCTTCTTTTTCTAGAGGTTAGATCCTTCCTCTGGAAAAAAAGGCCGACGAAAGTTTCCATAGCTACTACTTTTGACAATGCCGTGGCAATTACCTAGAACATTAGAATAATGAATTCAAGGCGCAAGCACCTAGTAGAATCCTTAGATTCGTTAGCAATTTCAATAGCAATTACTACGATTTGAACACTACACAGAAGAAACCTCAGTAGCACCATCATTCTCTGTATCATCCTCTACCTCCTTCCTCTCCTCTATGGGGCCACTAGTACCATCCTCCTCCTCCACCAATTCCTTGCACTTCCGCTTTATCACTCGAGGCCGTGATGTGGAGTAGGGCCGTTCTTGTAGGCCCTCCAGATCTCTACAATCCCTGGGTAGCCCGAGGAGCGTTGTGATTGGCTCATGACTTTGTCAGAGTGAACGTAGCATAACACGAGTATTAAAATAGAAGGGATTCAGGATATATATAGTGATACAAGAGAATATGTAGAGTCCAACTAACAATGCACTTCACATGGGTACATTCCGGCTCGGGTAATTGTACACGACTCATGTAGCTTCCCTTGCTGTAATGTGGGGTCAGTTAGGTGTCCTTGCTGTTGTGTCGGACTCTTGGTCTTCTGACGATTAAGGCGAGAGGTTAAAATGGTGAAGGGGGGCCCAAATTGAAACTAAGGGACCCTAAATTTTGTCCTAGGGACTGACAGCCCCACTCGGCAGAGCTAGGGCAGTTTTCACAATGCAGATGCGATGTACAGAGCGAATAAGCGCGAGCACACGATTGGCTGGGAAAATTCCGCAAACGGGTTTGCGAGCTGTCAGTGGTCGCAGGCACTTGTGTGGATCCACTGCCTCGTTATTCTCCAAGTGGGCCCCACTCAATACTCACACAAAAACACAACTCTCATTCTGGTTGGTTCACATTTGCCGCATCTAGCGCAGCCAAATCACGCGTGTTTTCCAGGACTTCCAGAACACAAACTTTTCTTTTCTACTTCGCGCAACCATTTGAAGTCCAATTCAGCTGCACTCAACAAAGGTCGATGCACTACAGCACATGTTCCCGAAACGAGGTGTGTTGAGTAGTATGTGTATAAACACACCCTTTGCTACGCATCTGAATTTGTCGCACGGGCAGGTACTTTCGCTGGCAAGCGCCTGCCCGCCCCGAAACGACATGTTCTACTGCCCGCTCGCTTGTCCCCCCCATATCTACTCAGGGTCCCAATCAAGTTGGGCGCAACTAGAAACATGGGTCACTAATATAGCCTATCGCTTTAAAGCGAGAGGCTAAAATAGTGATCCCCCTTTCAAGTTGGACCCAACTCGTAATAGTTCAGGCTCAAGAGTGTGTTGGTTGGAACCTTGCGAGACAATTATTTTTTTGGGGGGCAGGTTGTGTTTGTGCGAAAGCCGGCGACAAAAATACGAATGAACATTTTACAGGATTCTCGCAAATCACAAGCCATCCCGCTATCCTGCGAAAGACGAGTTGAGGACCTTGATTTTGAGAGCCAAGGCACGCATTTCCCCTCAGATGTCACTTCAAAGTACCTGCAAAATAAAACGTGCAGGAAAAATACTGAGTGCAAAATACGAAAAACCACGATACAGAGAGAGATGCACGGCGACAGGTGCGGAGAGCGGGAGAGTTACAGTGAGCGGGAGAGGTGTTCAGAGCGGGAGCACGAGAAGGAAACCCCTTGCGAAATCGAAGGAGAGGAGCAGAGAGAGAGGAAGTGGGCGAAAAGAGAGGGAGAGGCGCGGAGATAGAGTGAGAGGCGCGGAGATAGAGTTTGAGGCGCGGAGAGAGAGAAGAGGCGCGGAAATAGACAGAGAGGTGCAGAAAAAGGAGAGGTGCATAGAAGAGGTGCGGAAAAAGGAGAGGTGCGGAAATCGGAGAGGTGAGGAAATAGGAGAGGTGCAGAAATAGGAGAGGTGCGGAAATAGGAGAGGTGCGGAAATAGGAGAGGTGCGGAAATAGGAGAGGCGCGGAAATAGGAGAGGCGCGGAAATAGGAGAGGCGCGGAAATAGAAGGAGAGGTGACGGGAGAGAGGGAGAGGTGGGGAGAAAGAGAGAGAGGCGTGGATAGAGAGGGAGAGGCGCGAATAGAGAGGGAGAGGTGCGGAGAGATTGGAAGAGGCGAGTAAACGGAGGGAAAGGCGAGGAGAGAGAGAGAGAGAGGGTGAGTGCTCATTGAAAGGAGTGGGACTGTTGCCATCTACCTGCGTCACATCCTCTTTTGCAGCGAAACTCTCATCCGCTCTCCTTCTTGCCGCGCCATGTCATTCTCGTCGCGCCGCACTACACTCTTCAGCGGCGCTACACATTCTATTCAGCCACGCTTCTCTCGCTCTCTCTCTCTCTCTCCCACCGCGCCACTCTCTCTCTATCCCATCGCGCTACTCTCTCTCTCTCTCTCTCTCTCTCTCTCTCTCTCTCTCTCTCTCTCTCTCTCTCTCTCTCTCTCTCTCTCTCTCTCTCTCTCTCTCTCTCTCTCTCCCGTTGCGCTACTCTCTCTCTTCCGCGCTACTCTCTCTCTCTCCCACCGCGCTACTCTCTTTCTCCCGCCGCGCAACTATCTCTCTTTCCCTCTCGCCGCGCCAATGTCTCCCTATCTCGCCGCGCCACATTTTCCACACCGTTCCTAGGCACTAAGCTGGAAAAAATGGGGGGTCAACGCGTGGAACTAGGTAACTAGGCGCCTGTTACTAGCTTGCAACTAGCCGGAAATGGAGAAGTGCTCTTTGCAGCAATCATGAACACAGGCCCAACTTGAAAACCGAGTTGGGCCCAACTTGATCCAAAAGCCTCAACCCGTCGCATGCACTCGCCATGCAAAAGTCGCACTGGAAAACGCTCACCCTGACGAGGAAAACTTGTCCGAAATACACCGTTGGCACATCGCGGGTTTCGTCTCGCAAGGATCATGTTGGCGGGATCCAATCAGCTTTGACTTCACACTTCATTTTTCCTACCCGCGTCACTTTGGAAGAGTGATTTGTCAGCCAAGGATTCCAAGAGAAGTCACCAGAGGGAGCCCTCTTTCAAGTTGGGCCAGCCTTCACTATTTTACCTTCTCGCTTTAAGTTCCCGGTCAACAATCAACGACCGTTGCCCTTCGCAAGTCGACAGGGGTGAGTACCCAATAGGAGTTATAATGTGCCTGAGGAAGTTACACGCCAAGTAATACTTTCAGGAATGTATAAGTCATTTCCTTTTCGTAGCACTCTGTGAGATGATGAGGCTTGCCAAATCCTTGATCACAACTATTTGCCATTTGCTATTTATTGTGTGTTATTTTGTGTGTTTTTCCTTTCCTGGAAAGCCCTACACTCTTTCCTACACATTGATATATTATATATTATATGTATTAGAGTGTTTCGGACTTTCCTTGCGTGACACATTTTCTATTGCGTGAAGATTTCTGTCACCGTATCTCTAGAATCTCCTGCCGTGCTTCTAGGCAGTGTTCCTATGGATGGTTCCACTCATTTCTAGAACTCTCTTAGAAGGTCCTAGTTAACCTTCCCTAGAGTTTCCGTAGGTATAAATAGCGCTGCCTCTTTGCTTGTATTCAACATTCAATTCTGGATTCAATTCTTGATTAGTATCATTCAAGCTTCCGCTAAATCCTGGACCTGTGACACATTCCCCTTCATTCCTGAAGATAGGTCTTGGCGCGCTTGGTGATTCCGCCGGGGTCGGCGCAGTGCTGGTACTGCTGTTGTGGCAAATTCTTGGTGAGGAGGTCAGCTGCCATGTCACCAGTAGGGCATTAAGTCAGGTCCACCTCGCCCTTGGTAGTTTTGTCATTGACGGAAAAGTATTGCAATGCGATGTGATTTGTGCGATTCACAAAGTCGGGCTTATTGGCGATTTTGATCGCACGGTTGTCCCAGTATAACTTGAAGGTTTGCGTCGCGCTCAGTTTTGCTTCCTGTGGGAGTTCCTGCATATAGAGCTCTTCGCGAATTGCTCAGGTGGTGGCAACGTACTCTGCTTCAGCTGAAGAGAGTGCAACTAGCTCCTGGATCTGAGAGCTCTTGAAGATGGGTCCAGTAAGCTCTATGCGAAACAACAAGCCAGTGTGGAAGTGGTGGCTAACAAAACCTGCGGCATGGTCAGCGTTGATGTAACTAATGAGCTAGAATGGAGTAGGAAGAGTGGAGTTGGTGAGGCTGATGTGGGGTGTGAAAGTACGACCCCATTACACTCTCGTCTCATTTCCATATTCCTTCCACATCTCTTTCTCCTTGATATCTTGATCCGTTTGGTCTTTATCCCATCCTATATGGTTTCCTATTCCTCATTTTCCATGCACAACACATGAGATATCCTAATGGAGACACTTGCCAGATTCGAGAAGGACGTGAAACAAATTGACACCGGGTTCCTGGCAATAGCAACCGATGCAAAGAACAGTAAAAAAAAAAAGCCTCGGACCCTCCACAAGACACCAAAGGGATATTCTTCCTCACGATCTTCCCAACGAGCTAGCGCCTTACCGAACGCACATGGAGGAACCTTAAAGGGAAGCATACCTTCTAAGCATCCTACTGGCTCAGTCCTACATAGCTAGCCGATATAAAAAACAAATCGAGTATCTCCTCGAAAAAGGACTCATCCGACCATCCACTTCACCACACGGTGCCCCAGTACCCTTCACGCCAAAACCGGACGAAAGCCTGCGTATGTGCATCGACTACCGAGCTCTCGACAAGTAGACCTTTAAAAAAACACCTCATTCCACAGATCGATGACCTGTTTGACCAGCTTCGGGGAGCTACAGTATTTTCTAAATTGGATTTGCGGTCCGAATACTGGCAGATACAAATGGCTCCATTCACAAAACTACCTTCCGAACTCGCTACTGATCGTACGAGTATCTGGTAATGCCGTTCGGACCAACGCACCAGCAATCTACTAAGTCGAAATGAACAATATTTTATGCCAATTACCAGATGAGTGTATGGTGCTATACTTGGACAACATTCTCATCCACTCGTGCGATATGAAGCAGCTCATCGAACACCTGCGACGGGTCTTCAAAATTATTCG
Source organism: Closterium sp. NIES-67 (assembly GCA_027943415.1). Taxonomy (NCBI): domain Eukaryota; kingdom Viridiplantae; phylum Streptophyta; class Zygnematophyceae; order Desmidiales; family Closteriaceae; genus Closterium; species Closterium sp. NIES-67. The sequence continues at coordinate 769,484 of BQMB01002318.1, forward strand.
GCGGGAACGCTTCTACATCAAATTATCCAAGAGCGCATTCACTCTAAAAAATGCCCCCCTTTTTTTTTACAGATGGTGAGCGTTGAAGGAGTCCATGTAGGCCTGGAGAAGATCGAAGCCGTACGTACGCGAAATCCGTCAGAGAATGTGAAGAAGTTGCAACAGTTCCTAGGCTTTGCCAATTACTACAACAGGTCCGTGCCATAGTATACAAAAATCGCCGCACCGCTCACAATTTTATTGAAACAGGCACTTGCATGATCGCCTTCAAAATGTGGAGATGTTACTGTATCTCGAATGACAAAAAGCGACTGTCTACGCCAACTACTAGACACAGCCAAACCTCTCCAAGTGGTGGGTTCAGTGGATTTACTTCCTCGAGACACATTTTCACTATGACATCGTGTACAAGCTGGGAGATAAAAATAAAGCAGATGCACTTAACCGGTCTGCACACGTTGCTGCTATCCAAGTTGAAGGGATGAGCCTGCTCCTCAAGGGACTCTTTATGCACAGGTATACCATCAACCCCGGCATTCCCTTGGTAGAAAAACGACCTCTGCTCCAACGCACCTCTGCGCCAGTTAATACTTGAAGAATACCACAATGTCCTATACGCCGGACACTTTGGTAGCAACAAGACGCTCACCGGAATTGCAAAACACTACTACTGGCCCCATATGACAAACAACGTACTAAAGTTCGTCACCTCGTGCAACGCAAGTCAGCAGATGCAGAGCAGTAAGCAAAAGAAAGCAGGACTACTATAGCCTCTTCCTGTCCCTGAACAACCATGGCAAATGGTCAGCCTGGACTTCATAACCGGGTTACCACCTACAGTTTCATGAGCGGTCATCACGCAAGCCTTTCAACCAGATTCTTCATTCTTGGGAAGCACTCGATTCTTTGAGAATTCCTTAATATTAAAGATTGGGGGGCAGGACGGGAAATACGGAAAACCATCCTCGCTTTTCGGCTTCAAATTTTAGAAGAAATGGTTCCTTCTTTTCTCTCCTTCCCAGCTCAGCTCACCAGCACAAGTGGCGTTTGGAAGTTTCTGGAAGCCCTGGTTGCAGCCACAGATTGCTTTCCCCGCCTCGTCCTTGCTGCACTAGGCGTTGGGGCCACACACACTCAGTCACAAGGCAATTGTCTGCAGACGAATAGTAAAGGAGGGGGAGGACAGATTTCAACCCGATTCTTGATTCCTGGAAAGCACTTGATAATTTGAGAATTCTCAAAGATGAAAGATTGGAGGGCAGGACGGGAAATATGCGAAACCATCCTCACCTATCGGCTTCAAAATTGAGAAGAAATGGTTCCTTCTTTTCTCTTCTTCCCAGCTCAGCTCACCAGCACACGTGCTGTTTGGAAGCTTTTGGAAGCCCTGGTTGCAGCCACAGACTGCATTCCCTGCCTCGTCCTTGCTGCACTGGGCTTTGGGGCCACACTCAGTCACAAGGCAATTGTCTGCAGACAAATAGTAAAGGAGGGGAGGACAAATTTCATTTTAACCAGATTCTTGATTCTTGGGAAGCACTTGAATCTGAGAATTCTCAAAGCACTTGAAGCACCTGTCTACCTGCATAAAAGTGCAACATGGGGTTTGTAATTTCACAAAAAAAAAAACAACCTGAGTGGCATCTCCTTCTGGCCCCTTGCTGCACTTGGAGGTGGCCCCACACTTGAGGTATTTGTCTGTAATGCAAGACCAATAATAAATGTATTGTTATGATGAGATGAAAGAAACAAAGTGGTGCATCCAAGAACAAGATCGTGCACGCCTGCTATTTGACTTTCCAACTGTGAAGACCCATTAACAATGGCATGTTTAGGCAACCATTGGGAGCAGCATACCTTGGCAAGTGCCATCAGTGCAGGGTGGTCAGCATACCTTGGCATGGTAAGTGCCATCAGTGCAGGGTGGTGGGCATACCTTGGCAAGTGCCGTCAGTGCACGGTGGTCGGCATGCCTTGGCAAGTGCCATCAGTGCAGGGTGTTCAGCATGCCTTGGCATGGCAAGTGCCATCAGTGCAGGGTGGTCAGCATGCCTTGGCATGGCAAGTGCCATCAGTGCAGGGTGGTGGGCATACCTTGGCAAGCGCCATCAGTGCAGGGTGGTCTGCATGCCTTGGCAAGTGCCATCAGTGCAGGGTGGTGGGCATACCTTGGCAAGTACCGTTGATGGCAGCAAAGCCCTTATCGCACGGACAAGTGACGCCCTTGCTGTCACTCGTTGGGGTGTACGTGGGGTGGGCTGGACACGTGGCGTTCTCGCAGGTGACAACTGCAAGGAGTTATGGGGGAGGCAGCAGAGGCAAGTCAATACGAGCTGCGACAGTGGAGGTACTGAGGGAGTAGACAATAGCGGCTAGGCTAGTGCTGCATATGCTGGCAAACGCTCCCTGCAGTGAGAAGAAAGGCAGCAGGGGACCAGCCGCACACATTGTTCCAGCTCAGAGCCAGCTGCTATGGCAGCATTATGCTACCAGCCGCACACGTTGGGTCTAGCGCAAAGCCAGCTGCTATGGCAGCGTTATGCTACCAGCCCCAGCCGCACACCTTGGGTCTAGCGCAAAGCCAGCTGCTATGGCAGCGTTATTCCACCAGCCCCAGCCGCACACCTTGGGTCTAGCGCCAGCTGCTATGGCAGCGTTATGCTACCAGCATGGCTGCATGTCATTCCCATTCCCAAAAGCTCACAAGCAACTGACCTTTCAGGGGTTCAGAGGTAAGAAACAGGAAAAGAGGTCTGTTTAACTAAGAGAACAAGACAGCCAGAAAAAGCAGCGAGGCATGCACCAATCTTGCAGGAGACCGAGACCCATCGCCGGATCTTCTTCGTGCTGTCAGGCCATCCGCATGGGGCAAGAGGGGCGTGAGGGGTGCAAGGGGCATGAGGGGCACAACACAAGGGGCGTGAGGGGCAACGGGGCACTAGAGATTTTCAAGGCATGCATGGACACCAAAAATGTCATAGAATCTCAAGTAGCATGGGCCACTGGCTGCAGGCAGCTGCCACATTCCACCACACTCACCTGCGAGCACCACACTCACCTGCAAGCACCACACTCATCTGCAAGCACCACAATCACCTGCAAGCACCACACTCACTTGCTAGCACCACACTCACCTGCAAGCACCACACTCACCTGCAAGCACCACACTCACTGGTAGCACCACACTCACCTGCAAGCACCACACTCACCTGCTAGCACCACACTCACCTACAAGCACCACACTCACCTGCAAGCACCACTCTCACTTGGGCAGCTTCCTCACCTGGGCACATCCCTCACCTGGGCACGTGGAAGAACTTACTTAGAGCGGCGTATTTTGGCTTCACCACCTCATCCAGTGCGCGGCCCTTGCAGGAGGGGCTCGCGAAGAACGTGAGCTTCTTGCACGCCGCACCTCCTCCCGCCTTGCTGCGGCGCTCGCGGCCGCCCTTGGAGCTGCCCCCCATGAGTCTGTGCCACCACACCTGCACGTCTCGTGCCGCTTTCACGGCCGCCTTGGGAAGGCTAAAGCAGCGCAGGGCATCGAAGCTGATGTCGAGGCTGACACCTAACACCGAGATCTGTGTCGCCACCTACACCTGCGTGTCCACCACTCCCGCGCTCCCAACGCCCACAGCGCCACTCATGCTGCCCACAACGCCACTCGTGCTGCCCACCAGGTTACTTGTGCTTCCCACCCCCACGCGCTTGCTCGCGTTGACGCTCACCGTGGCCTCGGCGCCTGCAGATGCCACCTGCGCCACCATCCCTGCCACTGCACGCAGGAACAAGGAGTGGGCCATCCAACACGTGTAGGAACAAGGAGTGGGGCGCATGCCGTACATAATCAGGCAGAGGTCCATCCAACACGTGCAGCTCATAGCCGCTAAGGACCAAGGGTCTCTCAAGGGCCGCCTGCAGCTCCAGGGAGGGGGAGGGGAGGGGACGAAAGCAAAGGGGGGGGGAGTGGACGAAAGGGAGAGGGGAGGGAGTGGACGAAAGGGAGGGGGAGGGGAGGGAACGAAAGGGAGGGGGAGGGGACGAGAGAAGGGAGGAGGGGACGAGAGGGAGGGGGAGGGGACGAGAGGGAGGGGGAGGGGACGAGAGGGAGGGGGAGGGGACGAGAGGGAGGGGGAGGGGACGAGAGGGAGGGGGAGGGGACGAGAGGGAGGGGGAGGTGACAAGTGGTAGATGGAAGGGACGAGGGAGAGGGAGGGGACGAGAGGGAGAGGGGTTGGACTTACCGCCAATGACGGCAAGGAGCAGTAGAAGCACGGCCTGACAGGTGGCCATGGGGCGTGGTAGTAAGAGCGGGAAGCACTCCTACTCGAAGGCTGCCCCTTTTGAAGGCTTGACGGCTTGACGGCTTGAAGGCTTGATGGCTTGAAGGCTTGACAGCTTGAAGGCTTGACGGCTTGACGGCTTGACGGCTTGAAGGCTTGACGGCTTGACGACTTGACGGCTTGAAGGCCTTATGGCTTGACACCTTGACGGCTTCCAACAAAAGCAGCGCATCACGGGTGCCTTGGAAGGCAGGGGATTTAAGAAACTATGGTACTAGTATGATCGCATGGGAGATCGCTCTGTTTCTGACGAACAAAGAAGCATCATTTCAGAACACGCCGGTGCTGTAAACAAGGTGCTGATGGTACAACACAGCCGATGGTACACAGCTCGTGGCACAAGGCGGAGGAAACTTTGACAATGGAGCCATGGCTACAATTCACATGAGAGTTATAGGGGGATAAGCCCCCAGGTCGACGGGCCCGCGAAGAGGACATAGGCGGAGCGGAACTTGCGCGTGGGAAGATGGTGAGTGGAGCGGAGCGGGGGGGAGCGGAGCGGAGCGGAGAGGAGCGGAGTGTGATCATTGTAACACAAACTAAATCTACCTAGCGTAATTGGCGCGACCTAGCTAGGGCGCCATAGCGTGAACTGCGCTAGGTCGCAAACATGAGAAAGTTGTGGTAGGGAAGGATGGGTTGAGTGTATAAATGTGGTTAACCACCCAACCCAAGGCAAATGTGGTTTGGAAATTCCAACCCTTTATGTTGAGGCTTGGGAATTCCCAAGCCTACACATTGCCAACCAATGGTTAGATTTGCAACCAACCACAGATTGACAGTTGGTGTTACAACCAACTCAATCCAACATTTTCTTCCACACACTTGCTCTCAAATGGGTAGCAGCCCAACCTAAAATGCCACCTAAGCAACTCAACTCTAGGAGCTCCTCCACCTTGTTGCCAACCCTACTATAATAGCCTTGGTTGTAACATTGGTATCTAGAGCTAAGGTTGCTCTTGGCCTTGTGTGGCCATTTTTGCTTGCCTTAATTTTTTTAGAGGATCCTAGATTATATATCTAGAGGCTCCTTCAAGACTTGAAGAAATCCTCAAGACATTGAAGACTTCTTCAAGCTCGATCAAAGCTTCCAACATCTCAAGAACTTGGAAGACTTTTGAAGACTCTTCAACAAGATCTTGAAGATTCTCCATCAAAATCTTCAATTCTACCCTCTGCGATCAACACCGACTCATCACCAAGAGCTCTAAGTGCGAGTTCTTAAAAGAGGAGCTGGAATTCCTGTGCCACGTCATCTCAACCGAAGGCATTGAAATTGACCCGAAAAATATCGACACTATTTGCAACCGAGAACCGCCTACAAACGTCAAGGAGTTGCAGAGTTTTATGGGGTTCGTCAACTACGTGCGCATCTAAAATGGCGGAGCCAACAGCCCCGTTAACTAATTTGTTGCAGAAGGGAGTTTTTAGGCAGCAAGCTGTGTTTGACCAACTGAAAAAATTCCTCATGACACCACCCGTTCTTCGTATTGCCGACCCCGACCGCCCATATGAACTGGTTACGGACGCCAGCGACATCGTCGTTGACGCGGTATTATTACAGGACTTTGGTGAAGGCCTGCAGCCAATCGCCTACGACTCGCGGAAACTTCAAGGCGCTGAACGGAATTACCCGGTTCACGGCAAGGAAATGCTTGCGATCGTAAATGCTTTCAAGACCTCGCGTTGCTACCCAATCGGTGCCGACGTTACTGTTCGAATAGACCACAAGTCCCTACAGTTCCTCCGAGCCCAACCGACCCTCAATCCACGACAGATTCGTTGGCTCGAATATCTCGAGTCCAACTTCGACTACCCCATCACCTACAAGAAGGCCGATGCCCTTTCCCCCCCTACTGCCCATACAGCCACCGTATCGCCCAAGCTAACCCGCTGCTAACCGGATTGTTTACCCACGACTACAATACGGATCCTCTCTTCACCTCTAACGGCCACCAGACCCTGACCACTCAACGAGGCCACTACCACCTAAAAGCTGGTACTGACCAAATTTGGGTTCCATCTTACTAACTGTTACTGGAATTACTGATACAGGAGGTTCATGACGCTAATTGCTCAGGGCATTTCGGGGTTGATAAAACCTTGAAAATGCTCCAACGATATTATTATTGGCGAATGCGAGCCACGACGTGCAGCAATATGTGGCCTCATGTCCCACCCGCCAACTGATGAAATCCTCTCGCCAGAAGCCAGCTGGATTGCTGCAACCGTTAGAACCGCCAGCCAAGCCCTGGACACACGTGTCCATGGACTTTGTGACAGGACTGCTGGTCGGCGCATCCGAAAATGATGTTGTACTCGTGGTTGTTGACCGGCTCACAAAAATGGCTCATTTCGCGCTATGCTGAACGACGATCACAGCCGAGCAAACTGCCAAGCTGTTCATCTCAACCGTCGTTCGCCTATACGGAATCTCGAAGGCGATCATGAGCGATCGTGACCCCCGATTCACGTCCAACTTCTGGATAAAAATGTGGGAACAGTATGGTACACGTCTCCATCTGTCCACGGCTTACCATCCACAGACCGACGGTAAGACTGAACGAACAAATCAGACCATGGAGCAGCTGATACGGACAACCTGTACTGACCCGACCCTATGGGAAGATTCCCTTCCCCTGATCGAGTTTGCGTATAACAACGCCCCTTCGTCAACGACTGCCCAATCACCGTTCTACCTGAATTACGGTCTAAACCCCACGACTCCCACTACACTGTTAGTTGAGAGCCCTGCCCTACGATCGCAACAGTTCATCAAGGACTTACAGACTGCACAGAAAAATGCTACCGAGGCCATTTCAAAAGCCAACCTTACGACCAAACGGTACGCGGATAGGCATCTACGGGATTTACCCTTGTTTCATGGGCAACTAGTCCTTCTTGACACATAAACTCCGTCCGAGATTTTGTGGGCCCTTCTGGATTGTCCGAATGGTGACACATGTTACTGCAAAGGCGACTGGCGTATCCACAATTCATTCCACGTCAGTCTCCTTCGACAGTTCATTGCAAACACGACTGATCTTGACCGTCAACGACTCTACCCTTCGATCAGACCCGTCCCTGAGCCAACCACCGAACCATAGCAAATCCTCTCCCACCGAATCCGTCGAGACCACGGTCAACGGGTTTTGGAATTTCTTGTTCGATGGGTTGACCGTACGTGTGACGACAATGACATGTGGGTCCCAGCTGCTACCCTCGACAACCACCCATTGGTGCAGGTCTATTTACACGATCGGGCTGCCCCAAATGTGGGTAGTCTCGTCTAGGAGGGGGGGAAGGTGTAAGGAAAATCCCTTTTCCTTATCGAGCCTCGATAATTCGAGTATAGCGCTGACTTTCGGAAGTCCAAGCTCGGCCCGACAATTCAGATTCGAACTGCGTTCGAGACCCCGAGCCTGCACGCGGCTTCGCGTCTGACACTTCCGAGTCCCGAGGCGCCCTGAACCACCTCACGTTTGTTTCGTGGCCTTCCTCGAGGCTCTTTTGCTAGGCTAGCTGTGCTTGTATTTAGCCCTGTGCTTCATTTGTACTCGACACACTTTAATCACGACCTCACTATTGCATAACTCGACTCTTATCCGGAGATTATCATAACATGACACCACTGCACGTCTACCAGATTCCATATAGGAAAAGCTGCCTGCAAATACACCTATTTCTCTCTATTGTCCTACCCGGAACAGTCCAAATTGCAATCCCGCCTACCATGTTCTCAGCATGACTCGCGTTGACACTGAACCTGATTGGCTGCAGTCTAAACGATAGCGAACAACCAAGTTGAATTTCGACAATTGCGAGTTTCAGAGCTGAGACGTTGCCAGGCAACTAATCTAGTGCATGAGCGAGATTTTGTAACTAAGTGTCAGTGTTTACTGTGGGTTTTCCACTTCAAGGTCCCGTTTGCCCGTGTTTTACCATTTCCTGCTTACAGGCTTTGGCCGCGTGCAAAAAACTTGGGATTAAATAGAAAAAAAGGTGTACTGTATCCATCCCACTCCTTCCTTCCTGGAAACAGGTGGTCTGCTGCGGAGCCTGCTTCGTCTCATCCAACGGCTAGAGTGCCAGGCACGCCTCGTCCGTGCCATTTTGTGTCCGTCCTCTTATGTACTTCCGCTCTCTCACATCTTTCACCTCGGACGGGTAATTTCAGCCATGGCGGCTTAGGCTACTGCGATAGTGCATCGCTCGCCGCATCACTTCCCGTCGTCAATCCCAAGGCTTGCCGTCGTGTTGTCTGTCAGCTGCCAACTGTACATCACCGATCGTCCCCAACCTTCTGGAGAGGAGGGAGACGGACGTAGCCATACCCGTTCTCTCTATACCCGCCGTAGCTTTCTTCGTTAATGGCGTCGTCTGGCGGCGGGGTTTCCGGCGCGTCAGGCGGCGGGGATCCCGGCGCGAGCTGGTTATCTTTACTCCGCGCGCTTCTCGCGCAGGAGGAGGTTCTCTTCGGCATCTTGCTCGCCGGCAGCGCGACGCAGGCCTGGTGGCAGCTCTACGGCGTGTCGCGCTCGCTCAAAACGCTCAAATCCGCGCGCGAATCGACCATCGCGGAGCTCAACGGGATCCCGCCGCCACGTGGACGAGAGCCATTGGTTGGCGGGGATTCGGGGGCTTCGGGGGGGGGGAATGCTGGCGGAAGCGCCGGCTGGCGGCGGTGGTGGTCTAGGCGCGTATCGCCGGAAACACCGGAGCAGCGAGCCAGCGGGTCAGGCGGCGGAAAAACCGGCGGCGGCGGTGGGGTCAGAGGTGCTGACGTCATCAGGGGCGCAGGTGACGCAGCGGCAGATAGTGGCAGCAGCAGCAGCAGCAGCAGCAGTGGCGGGTTGAGATGGCTGCTGCTTGGAGGGAGAAGCAAGGGCGACGGGTCGACGACATCTAATCCGGCCGTAGAGTCAACCAAGTCAGCCGTAGGGTCTTCCTCTAAGGGGCAGCTGCCACAGGGGCAACCGCAGGGGCAGCGGCAGGGGCCGTCGGATGCAAGCGAGCTAGCAGATTACACCAACCCGCACGAGCTAGTGCTCGTCAGAGGCTCCGTGCAGCTCTCCTCTCCCCCTCCCTCCTCCTCCGCCTCCTCTGCCTCCTCCTCCCCATCAGTTTCCGGTTCCCAATCAGCTGCAGAAAGAGGGTCTCTGGTGGTGGGGGGGGGCTCAAGAGCCAGGCTTGGATCTCATCTCGCGACTTTCTCTGTGCCGTGCTCCCCCCTTGTGCCGATGCACGGCGCCAAGCAGCCCTGCGCTGTGGTGGAGCGGTCAGACGTGGTGAGTGCGGGCGTGGTGAGATCAGGCGTCTGTGGTGGTAGATGGGATCATGGGAGTTAAAGGTCTGTTCTTTTCTCTCTCGGCCCATTTGGCTCCCCTCTGGCGGCTTTCTGTGTGCCGTGCTCCCCGCCGCTCCCCCCTTGTGCCGATGCACGGCGCCAAGCAGCCCCGCGCTGTGGTGGAGAGATCACACGTGGTAAGGAGGAGCCAGGAGAGCATTGGGCCGTCCCTGGTGGTGGTGGGAGGAGAGAGGGGGGGGGGATCTCACAGTCTCGCCTTGATTTTCTGTCTGCGCTCTCCGCTGCTGCTGACGCACGGGGCCAAGCAGCCCTGCGCTATTTTGGAGCGATCAGACGTGGTATGGTATGGACGTGGTATGGTATGGACGTGGTATGGTATGGACGTGGTATGGTATGGACGTGGTATGGTATGGACGTGGTATGGTATGGACTAAGGAGGAGTCAGATGCTATATGGACGTGGTATGGTATGGTATTCAGAGCCGCTGCCAGGCTGGGCTGGATCACCGTGGCGTGTCATGAAACCCCCTCTCTTGACTTGGTCCCCTCCCCATCCCTGCTTCTCTTTTCTCTTCCCATCAGATGCTCTATTCCGAGCTGCACCCGCTGCTGGGCTGGGTCATCAAGCCCATTGTCTCGAAACTCCCTCCCTTGGCTTGACCCCCCATCCCCCTCCCCCCCTTCGGCTCCCGTCAGATGCTCTATTCCGAGCTGCACCCGCTGCTGGGCTGGGTCATCAAGGCAGACCAAGTCAACCTCGTCAGACAATCTGTAAGCCTTTCGCTATCTTTTCAGGCGCCTATGAAGTAGACCCCTCTGCTGGGCTGGGTCATCAAAGCCAGATGAAGTCTTCAGCGTCGGAGAACCTGTAAGCCCTTTCCCTGATCGTCTGCTCCGCGTCGCCCTTCTTTTGAGGCGCCTCAAAACATCGCCCTTGTGTTCACCATTCTTTTCTGTTGTCTACTCGATCTCCCTTTTCTGTCCTCCACTCGATCTGCCTGCTCATTTCTGTCCCTTTTCTCCCATCATGCTCCTCTCTTTCCCTTGTATGCTCTCCCCCTCCTTCTCCTCTCCCCCTCCTCTTCCTCTCCCCCTCCTCCTCCCCCCCCCACAGGTCCCCTTCTCTCTAGCTGACACCTCACACCCATCAGCGCCACGTGTCGACATCTCATTGGTCGGGGCTTCACAGCCACTGCCCCTGGACACCGTGTACAGTCACATGCACAAGGCAGAGCCCTCTTGGGGTGCCACCGCCATGCATGTGCTTATAGGGAAGCGCCTTCCAGTGAGTGTGGCTTCTGTCTCTGCAAATGCTACTGTTGAACAACCCCCTTCAACAACGTGTGCAGTCACATGCTCAAGGCCGAGCCCTCGTGGGAGCCTACAGCCATGCATGTGCTTATAGGAAAGCGCCTTCTGGTAAGTGTTTTTTTCTCTGCTACAGAAATATGTACAGTCACATGCACAAGGCAAGCGCCTTCACTACCGCGTGGCAGTCGTACATGCACATGCTTGTAATGAAGGCGCCTTCACTACCGTGTCAGAAGTTAGAGATGCTTCACAGGAGGAACCGAATGTAAGTGGGGTTTTGCAGCAGTACCACGTTGCATGTAAGAAATTTTTAGAGGAAGGGCATGTGGTGAGAGCTAGGCTGCGGCTATGGTCCAGCAACACTCCCACCACCTGCTGCTCCTCTCTACAATTCGTATATGAAACATAGTACTGCTGCAAAACCCCATTAACATCAGGTTCCCCCTGTGAAGCATCTCCAACCTCTGATCTTCCCATGCAGTCCCATATGCTGTTACTGTGTGGCCCATAATGCTCTCAATCTACGGCGCAGTTTGAATCGCCCCTCCCCTCGAAGGTTGGCCTACGAACTGACGAGAGGGCGGTGCTGCCTTTCAATATCACTGGGGATGAGAGCGGCCGTGCATGTACTTACAATGCAGCTTCGCTACGGTGCATGTTGATTCCCATTCCCCCTGCCCCCTGCCCTCCCAAGGTTGGCCTGCGCATGACGAACGATTGCTTTTGAGCCGACTCAAAAGTCACCAAGGTTGGCCTGCGCATGACAAGCGATTGCTGCCTGCCATCCATGCCTCTCTGCAGCGAGCATATGTGATCAATGCCTCTCTACAACGAGCACTTATAACGAAGCCTTTCATTCCCCCCCTCCCCCAGGTGGGCCTGCGCACGGACGAGCGGGTGCTGCCCATCAATCAGGAGGTGACAGCTGTCGGCCATGTGAGGCGCGGATCCGACGGCCGCCCCGCCATCTTCGCTTCCCAGCGCCTTCCCTACTTCCTGTAAATGCTCCCTATGAGTGACGCTTCCCGGAAACAACTCGAGCGCAATTCAGTACGCTTGTAATTGGTGATTCTCACCAACCTATGTGGCTTCTCCAGCTCCCACATTTCTCCCACTCTACCTTCCTCCTCCTTCCCTCCCTCCCTCTCCTCTCCCTCTGCCCCCTTCCTCTACGCCCTCCCCCAGTATTCCATGATATCATTTTCGTCATCCGCCTCTATTTTCTCCTCCTTAAGTGTGTTCTTTTCACACTCCACCCCCCCCCCCCTCCCTCCTCCCCCATGCCCCATTCTCCCGCCTCCTTCCAGCTTCCCTGAGACCAAGGCGGGCATGATTCAGAAGCTGAACCAGCAGTGGGGAGCTCTGCTGGGATGCATTAGCATTCCTCAACACCTTCCCATCTCCCCTCCCCTCCCCCCCACCCCCCGCCCCCGTCCAATCCCCTTTCTCTTCCAGCTTCCCTGAGACCAAGGCGGGCATGATTCAGAAGCTGAACCAGCGGTGGGGGGCGCTGCTCGGATGGGGCGTGCTGCTGTCGGCCACTGCTGCAGGCGTCATTGGCCTTGCTGTGTGGAGGTGCGTGTGTGTGTTTGTGTAGGTGCATGGGCTCCACACAATGTGCTTGCGTATGGGTGGATGGATAGGATGTCTGCCACTGCTGCAGGCGCCATTGGACTAGCTGTGTGGAGGTACGTGTTTCTATCAAGTAGTACACGGCTGGTTATTCTGCTGAGATGGGCTGTGCTGCTATCTGCTACCACTGCACACCAGTATGTGTTCACCATGAGCCTCTCCTTTCACGAGCTCCCTCACTTGTTCTTGCACCGCTGCCTTCCTCTCCTCTCCGCTCTTACCCTCTCACCCCCTCTCCTCTCATGTCACCTCTCCCACTTCCCCCTTCCTTCACCGTTGCCTTCCTCCTGCTTCACTCTTATCCTGTCATCCCATCCCCTCTCATGTCTCCTCTTCCGCTCCCCACCTCTCTCTCTCTTCTCCAATCAGAACGTAACATCGCCGTCAAGCCAGGCGGCAGCACCGAGGAGACCTCCTTAGTCGCCACAAAAGGATCCTCTCTTGTCTTCTCTTTCACTCCCCCCCCCCCCCCCCCCCCTCGCCCTCCTAAACCTATTACGACTATTCAGAACATATCGTCGCCGGCAGGCCAGGCGGCAGCAGCGGCAGCAAGTGGAGCAGGCAGAGCTAGAGCGATGGATGCAGATCCTCTCAGACAGACAGCAGCAGACAGCAGGAGCAGGAGCAGGAGGAGCAACAGGAGAAGCAACAGGAGGGAGAGGACAGGTTGTGGCAGACGGTGGATTGGTCCTAAACTCGCACAGTGGTGCGATAACAGCTTCGCCCTCAGACTTAGAAAGGAGTCTGGAGAGTTTGATCCGCGGTGGGGATGCGGATGAGGAGGTGGTGGGGGAGGAGGTGCAAAGTGGGGAGCTGTGTGTGGTGTGCTTGCATCGCAAGCGCAAGGCGGTGTTTATACCCTGTGGCCACAGGGTGTGCTGCCTGTCATGTTCAAGGGTTGTGCGAGTGGAGCAGGCGTTGTGTCCCATTTGCCGTGGGCAAGTTCTAGCTGCTTTTCGTGTGTATGATGCTTGAAATTGGCACCGGTACTAGGTACTACTAGTATCAACATGTTTTGAAAAGTATACCGTGTGTTGGGATGAAAGTTCTCACTCAGAAATAAAATCTTTCACCAACATATGGTCTCGAATCAGATTACCCCATAATGCTCCAAGCTCATTTCCTTGTCTCGCGCAACTTGTTTGTGGAGATGCCATTGCTAGGTATTGCATGATAAGGTTTGAAGGTACAATTTTAATAGTTACCGTAGCGTGACGGAGCGTATATTTTTTCTTGGTTGTCTGACACGTCAATTCCGTCGTCGGATGACTCATACACGCAAGCCAGCGGTTGCTCGGAGCAACCGACGGGAAAATCTCAGCCGTCGCATGCACTTGTCGCGGATGCAGACGATTCCGTCAGCCACATTTCACTCCCTTTTTCACCAGACGAACCGCCTCCAGCGTCCCTTAATTTTGGCCGTTCGATCGCGCTACACCCTCCCTTTCCCAATCTCCCTCCCTCCATCCCTCTCCCCTCCCGCCCTTTCTCCCCCCAAGGCATTTCACTGTCTGCAAGCCTTCCGTTTTCCCAGCTGCTCCGTCATTGAGAGTGTCATTTCACTTATAGCGCGTCGTATCAAGATTTCAAATCCCCGCGTCTGATCACCTTAGCGAGCTATGAACAGTGTTTCCGTCTTTCGCGGCGTGCGCGTTCTTTTGCAGTCTTAGAATAACCGAAAAGAGGCGAGACAGGTTCGAACCAATGAGCTGGAGGGTTCGCCAGGCACCGGTCTTGAAACTGCACCGATCTTCCGAGTCGGGCCGAAAATAATCGAAGCCAACGGCGAGCGCCGGGCAACGTAGCGGCGAAAGCCGGGTTAGGGTGCACCAAATCGAACTGACCGTACTGGACCGAGCCCGGAGGTATTTTTGAGGAACCGGACCGAGCCGGACTTAACCTGAACGATGAGCGACGGCGCATGGGGAACGGTGGTCCGTCAATTACTAACCCAGCACGGCGAGCGGCTCGTCTGTCTCTTATTTCACGAGCCCAAGGGCCTCCTTTTGCTCCTCGCTAGCGGCGCCGCGCACTCGATATGGAGTATAGTTGCCGCGTCGCGCTCCATCGGCGCGCTTCGATCCGCGCGAGAGACGCGAATCGCGGACGTGGTAAAAGTCGGCGCGCGAATGGAGGCTCTCCAGCGACGGAGGCAGCAGAAAGGGGAACGCAAGGGGGAGCGGGAGGGGGTGCGGAATCGGGAGCGGCGGGAGGGGGAGCGGAAGAGTGAGCGGCGGGCGGAAGTACGTTCCGCCGATGGCGGAACTGCTGCAGCTGTGCGGAGCGGGGAGGGGGAATCCGACTGTGGGGCAGCGGAACGAGAGGGGGGTGGAGCCAAAACAGAGGGTGGTGCTGATAGCGCAAGCAGAGAAAGTTGCGGAGCCGCTGAGGCGCATGGAGCTAACGGGGGAGCGGAGGGAGCGAACGGGGGAGACATGCGGCCAGTGCCATGGCGGTTGGACAGGCTGGCGAAAGGGTTGGAAGAGGCGGTGAGACGGCGAGAGACCGGAGCAGATGTTCACTCAGTTGACTCGGTTGACCTGATTGACTCCTCTGAACTTGGTGTTGGCTCAGTTGACTTGTGGGAGTTGCCAGCTGTGTGCAAACGGTGGCAGAAGCGGTGGTGGGGCGGGTATACAGTCACAAGCGAGCCCCCATTAGAGTCACACCCGCGGTGGAAGGACCTGGTGGCAGTGAGAGGGGTGGTGCAGCCATCCAACTCCGCTGCTGCAGTGCTGGCCACGCCGGCCACGCCGACGACTCCAGCGCGTGAATTGGCCGAGGCGATTCTTGAGGCGCCTAAGAAATGGGCAGGCCTTGCGCCGGCGGCAGGGAGGGATGTGACTGCAGCAGCTGTGATTGTAGAGAGAGTCGATGAGGTGAGGGGGGGGGAAGGGGGTGGGGGAGGGGCGAGATGGGCAATTCACAAGTGGGGTTGAGCTATGGTGCTGCGTTATGCAAGGCACGTGTTTGACAGGAAGTGCGAGCCTGCACTGCACTTTCATGGCATGCCATGTTGCATGTGCCACAGCATTGTTTCATGTTGCATGTGCCACAGCATTGTTTCATGTTGCATGTGCCACAGCATTGTTTCATGGACTGCGACAGCATTGTTCGATCAGATGCTACTGCAAACCGAGTGCCACGAGTCAGCAGTTTGAGAGTGCCACGTGTCCCTTCATGCATGTGCCACGTGGCAGATGGTGTACTCGGAGCTCCACGCCCTCTTGGGATGGCGCATCAAGTCAGAGCGAGTCAACTTCTTCCGATCAGAGGTATGACTGATACACCCATCTGCCCGCCCGCCCATGCACATACACCCAGAGGTATGAGGTATGGTCAACTTCTACAATACGCCCATTTGCCTGTCTACCCATGCACGTACGTGAGTTCCGACCATGAAAAGTCATGTCCCCACACACATTCACTTACATGTGCCCCGTCCCCATAGACATACACATGTAAGTGCCCATGCATGCAAGTGGCCATGCCCGGCCGGCCCAAGCCGAAGCCGAAGCCGAAGGCCACACATTCATTCGTCACAGCCATACATGCACATGTCCATGCCCATACCGCATCTTTTCTTTTTTTGAGGCGCCTCAAAACTATACATACCCATGTCCATGCCCACATCCATGCCCATACCACGTCTTTTCTTTTTTTGAGGCGCCTCAAAACTATACATACCCATGTCCATGCCCACGTCCATGCCCATACCACGTCTTTTCTTTTTTTGAGGCGCCTCAAAACTATACATACCCATGTCCATGCCCACGTCCAAGCCCACGTCCATGCCCATACCACGTCTTTTCCCCTCCGCCACTTTACCTCTCCCCCTGTCCCCTTCACCCCCACAACAACGGCACCATACAGCTTCCCCTCTGCCTGCCCGAATCCTTGGACACCTCAGCGCCACGTGTCGACATTTCATTGGCTATGATCCCTTCCAAGGATCCTTCCCAGAAGCACCCTCCAGTCCCTCTAGTCTCGCTCCACTCCCACCTGGACAAGGCCCTGCCGCCCACTCTCGCCTCCGCCGCCCATCTCCCTACTTCCCCCCCTCTCACCCCCTATTCGCCTTCCCTTTCCCCCTCTCACCCCCTCACTCACACCATACAGGTTCCCTTCTGCCTGGCCGAATCTCCAGACGCCTCAGCGCCACGTGTCAACATCTCGTTGGCTAAAGACCCTTCCCAGAAGCACCCTCCAGTCCCTCTAGTCACCCTGCATGCCCACCTTCAAAAGGGCCTGCCGCCCACTCTCGCCTCCGCCGCCCATCTCCTCGCCGGGCGGCGCATGCCAATCGGGGTGAGATCTGAGGAGAGGGTCCTGCCGGTGAATCACGCGCTGACAGCTGTCGGCCACGTCCACATCAGCAAGGGCGGCCGGGCGGCACTGGTCCCTTCGCCGCACCTTCCCTTCTTCCTGTGAGGAAACTTCTCTGCCCTATCCTTTTCTGTCTTTCTTTCCGCCCCCACCCACCCTTTCCTCCCCTCCCTGGCGTCCCTCTCCCCTCGATGTCAAATTCTCCTGCTGTTCCTTTTCTTAGAGGTCTCAAGACTCTTTTTCCACCCCTCCCTCTTCCTCCTCCTTCCCTGTCTAGAAGGAAGCACCCTCCCGAGGTCGACCTGCCCCTAAACACCTGCCCGGCCCTCTTTGCCAAACCTATTCCCCTCTCTCTCCGCTCTCTCCTAACCCTCACCTTTCATCCTTGCCTTTCCAGCCTGGAGGGAGGTCAAGCTGACGCGCCGCAGCGTCTGCGGCAGCGGAGGGGAGTGGAGTGCTGTGTCGCTGCTCGCTCATCTCACCGCCTATCCTGTTGTTCCCGTGCTCTGGCGGGGGGATCAGATGCAGCAGGGAGTGCTCTTTGCGCTCTCTTTCCTCCGACCGCCTCTCACCTCCCAGATTTTCTCCCCTAACCCGACCGACCTTCTCGTCTGTGTTACTCACAGCCTCAACGAGAGTCGAGACGCAGCGTTGCAGCGGCTGCAGCAGCGGCAGAGGGATCAGGTGCAGCGGGGAGCGCTCTTTGCTCTGGCTGCCGCTGCTGTCTCTGTATACATGTGGTGGAGGTGAGAAGGGGTTGCGGTGTGATGAAAGGTTACCTTGGGATGATGACATGTAAGGGGTCAGGTGGAGTGGGGAGTGCTCTTTGCTCTGGCGGCTGCTGCTGTTGCAGGCTTCATGTGGGGGAGGTGAGAACGGGACAGTGGCAGGGTGAGACCTTGATGCTAGTAGAGTTCATGTGTCCCCTCACCCCATGTCCCCTCACCCCATGCCCCCTCACCCCATGTGCCCTCCCTCACCCCATGCCCCCTCCCTCACCCCATGCCCCCTCCCTCACCCCATGCCCCCTCCCTCACCCCATGTGCCCTCCCTCACCCCATGTGCCCTCCCTCACCCCGTTGAATGAATCCAGGAAGCGGCGCAGCGAGAGGCGAGAGCGGGAGTATGAGGAGAGCCGAGCGGCTGCCAGAGATGCTGCCATGTGGCAGGGCGCTGGCCACTGGGAAGAGGAGGAATTTCCGGACCTCCTTGCCCCTCCCGTGCTCTTCCCCACTCAAGGCCAGCTGACCAGACGAGACGGGCGAAACGAGACGCTGATGAATGCACATGGAAACGCAAGAGCGGGGAATATGGGAGGAACGAGGGAAGGGGAGAGTGAGGAGGGAGAGGAGGGAGAGGAGGGAGAGGAGGAAGGGGAGGGTTTGGACTTGGACTTAGATCACGAGTGGCCAGCGGAGCAGGTGTGTGTGGTGTGCGCTGGTCGACTGAGAAAGGCGGTGTTTATCCCATGCGGGCACCGGGTGTGCTGTCTTAGATGCACCAGGGCTGTGCGGGCCAGCAGCGCGCTCTGCCCCATCTGCAGGCAGTTTGTCAGAGGAGCCTACCAGGTGTTCGACACGTGAGGGGGTGTCAGCAGGTGTGTGTGGTGTGCGCTGGGAGACTGAGGAAGGTGTGCGCTGGTGTGTGCTGGTGTGCGCTGGTGTGCGCTGGTGTGCGCTGGTGTGCGCTGGTGTGCGCTGGTGTGCGCTGGTGTGCGCTGGTGTGCGCTGGTGTGCGCTGGTGTGCGCTGGTGTGCGCTGGTGTGCGCTGGTGTGCGCTGGTGTGCGCTGGTGTGCGGTGTTTATCCCATGGGGGCACCGGGTGTGCTGTCTTAGATGCACCAGGGCTGTGCGGGCCAGCAGCGCGCTCTGCCTGCAGGCAGTTTGTCAGAGGAGCCTACCAGGTGTTCGACATGTGAGGGGGTGTCAGCAGGTGTGTGTGGTGTGCGCTGGGAGACTGAGGAAGGTGTGCGCTGGCGTGTGCTGGTGTGCGCTGGTGTGCGCTGGTGTGTGCTGGTGTGCGCTGGTGTGCGCTGGTGTGCGCTGGTGTGCGCTGGTGTGCGCTGGTGTGCGCTGGTGTGCGCTGGTGTGCGCTGGTGTGCACTGGTGTGCGTTGTTCATCCCAAGCGGGCACCGGGTGTGCTGCCTTAGATGCGCCAGGGCTGTGAGGGCCAGCAGCTCTCTTTGCCCCATCTACAGGCGGTTTGTGAGGGGTGTCTACCAGGTGTTTGACACATGAGGGGGTCTCAATGCAGCAGCAGGTGTGCGGTATTGTGGTGTGCTCTGGGCGGCTGCGAAAGGCAGTGTTCATCGCGTACGGGTATGGGCACTGGGTGTGCTGTGTGCGGTGCCCGAGGGCTGTAAGGGATGGCAGTTCCCTGTGCCTTATATGCAGGCAGCTTGTGTGGGGACTGTACCAGGCATTTGACACCCGGGGGAAGCAGTTGAAAGGGAAACCTTCAGAGTATGTTGCAGGTGTCAAATTATATATTTTATATATATAATTGAGTAGGCTTGGTAGGTGTGCTACAATTACTGGATCCTATTGTAGAGGGTACAACCCTTCCTTGTACCCCTCTCTCTTCTAGTCCAACACCTTTTTTTCCCCTCGTAACTTTTCTCTAGCTAAAACCTCTCGACTGTTCTCATGACTAGCTACTAGGCTCCTAAACTCCTTTCATCATGGTTTCAGAGCATGCCGATCCTGCTGAGCCTAGTCATCACGCTTCCGCAGCGTCCTCTCGCCCCTCCCGTCACTTACGCGCCGCCGTGGCGGCCACGTCGTGCTGCCACGGCAGCCTTTATGCGCTGCCTTGGCGTCGACGCCATGCTGTGGCGGCGTCGTCATGCTGCCGTGTCGGTGTCGACGCGCCAGCGCACGGGCGGCAGTGGACCGCGCACCGTTGTAGGTGCCAGCCATGACGCCCGCACGCCAGCCAGTGCGCCAGTCACGGGCGCCTTGCTGAAGCACCCCCCCCCCCCCGCGTATCCCCTTACTCCAACCGCAGCTGCTGACTCTATACCCGGTCGTCGCCGGGCCGTGCCACGCCGCCGGGTGCCGCGAGCTTCACAGTCGCCGCCGTCGTCGTCGAAGCCGCCGTCGCCACCGCCGCCACCGCTGTCGTCGTCGCAGAAGCCGCCGCTGATGCCGTTGCTGCCACCCGCCGCTGCTTCGCACGAGGGGTAGAAGCCACCCCTGCTGCAGAACATGGGGGTGCACGGGCTTGGGGGTGTTGCGTGTTGGGTGGGCTTGCGACTACCAAGCCTAGGGGGTGTGTCAAATGATATTATATATATATATATATAATTGAGTAGGCTTGGTAGGTGTGCTACAATTACTAGATCTTACTGTAGAGGGACAACCCCCCCTTCTTGTACCCCTCACTTCTAGTCCAACACCTTTTTTTCCTCTTATCTTTTCTCTAGCTAAAATCTCTCGACTGTTCTCATTACTAGCTACTAGGCTCCTAACAGCAGGGCCTCATATAGGATTTTAGGCATCCTGACCAATCAGGGCGGGCTCCCCAAGAAACGTGTAGCAGTCAGGGTTGGTCGTGTTGTGATATGATTTATACTTAGAATTTCTGTACGTCGATTATCGATAGATAGTGTCGAATCCTACTGTAGAAGAGAAGTCCGTAGGATGACGTCAGCAAATAGCGCTCGTTATGAGGATAGTCGTTTCAGTCACGCGAGCAGTCGCGTCTCTTCAGTGTCATTTAGGGCACACTGCGCGATAGTATCGAACAGGTACATTAGCGAACAGGTACTTCTGTTAGGTATAAAAGTAGCCTGTCTTCATTCTTTAGTTAACTTGTTCTTCAGTAAATTCTGGTCAATACTTAACAAGTTCTATGAGTTCCGCTTGTTCAAATTATATAAGTTATAATTTAATATAGGCTTGGTAGGTTGTTACTGAACCTTTCTGTAGGTGGTACAAACCCCTCCTTGTACTCCCCTCTCTTCCTAATCCAACTCTCTTCTCTCTCGACACTCTCGTCCAGCTCCTAGCTAAACCCCGCCGCCACATTCATGGCGGTCTTGTTCTTGCCCAGTATCCTAGCCTAGAGCTACTTTAACATGGTAACAGAGCAGGCCGTTTCCGGTCCTGCCTTCCACGCTTCCGCCTCGTCCTTGTCTTACGTTTCACTTCGTACCGTGCCGCTGATGGCGGCCTTTCGTTTTCCTGCCGTCGTGGCGGCCTTGCCTTTCCGTGCCGCCGTGGCGACTTCTCTGAGATGCCGCGGCGGCTTAGTCGAGCTACAGTCGCACCTCCGCCTCGCCGTCGCGGCATCGACGTCGCGCTGTGGCGGCGTCTGTTGGCTGCCGTGGCGGCGTCATCGGGCGACAGCCGGCCGCGCATCGTCAATGGTGCCGCCGGACCTGCCGCCCGCTCTGCAGCCGCCGGCGTGAGTCTGGACTACGCCCCGCGCCCCTCTCCCCCCCCTTCCCCCCCTCCTTCCCCTGCTTCCCCCCCTTCCTTGCTGCAGCCAACGACTGCCTCATGCGGGCCCTCCCCACCGCCAAGGTGACTGGACATGCCGCCGAGAGGGCGGGGGCCGCTGCACCAGCCTCTGCCGTTCATGCCGCCGCTGCCGCCGCTATTGCCGCGGGCCGGGCGCCGCCGCACGCCGCCGCCGCCGCCGCTGTCGTCACTGTCGCTGCTGCCGCCATTGCCGTCCCAAGGGCCGTGGGAGCTGCCCACTTCCGGAGTCGTTGCGGCTCCTGCTGGGAATGGGGGTGCTGGGCTAGGGGGTGTGGGTGTGGGTGTGGGTGTGGGTGTGGGGGTGTGAGTGGGCTTGACACTACCAAGCCTAGGGGGTGTGTTCAAATTATATAAGTTATAATTTAATATAGGCTTGGTAGGTTGTTACTGAACCTTTCTGTAGGGGGTACAAACCCCTCCTTGTACTCCCCTCTCTTCCTAATCCAACTCTCTTCTCTCTCGACACTCTCGTCCAGCTCCTAGCACCCCGCCGCCACATTCATGGCGGCCTTGTTCCTGCCCAGTATCCTAGCCTAGAGCTACTTTAACACCGCTGTCTTACTAGTCTATCATTCCAGTAAAGATCCTAGGTTAACACTTGAGGTTTTCCAAGTATTTGTGTTTGCAGGTTCTATACTTCGTCTCCTGCACCACCTGTCATTCTGATTCCTCAGGGTGGTTCTCCAATTATTTACTATGGCCTCAGGGTAAATTCTGAAACGCTGGAAATTTGCCAAGTCACTTTAAACAGCAGCAGCACACTTACAGGGTGTCCGTGCTTCAAGTGTTGCGCTGGGTTGAGGACTTAGCAGCGATTGGCCGAGTTTGCGTCAAGTGCAGCGCCTGGGACAAATCCGACTAGGAATTTTTTCTTAGCCTGACTGTCAGACAACATTTTCCTGAGAGCATGAGCTTTCAGTTGAAAATGAATTCAGCGCCTGAAAAATCAGACGAATTTCGCCGTTAGGCCGTGGTACTTCTACAAAACCGGGCTGCACAACTCGCCCGAGTTGCGCAACTTGTGACAATAACCTTTCTCAACCACTCTGTTGAATGCCCCGAACAATCTGTTTCGGCAAGATTTGCGCAACTCGGGTTGCACAACTTGGGGATGTTCTGCAGAAGTACACGCCCACAGATTCTCATCAACCGGTTATGATGGCCAGTTTGATGAGGTTGGATGTTGAACGAGGGTGTAGTTCTGGCCGCCAGTCGAGCTTCTAGTCAATTCAAGTAGCCGACTTCCAGAGCGGTTGAGAACTTTGCGCACTTGAGTAGAGCGGTTTAGAGCTCTGAGCGCCCCACTTGACCAGAATAATACCTTGTCTAGAGGTGAGAAACGCACCCTTACTTGACGGGATTTTGATTTGACGAAACCTGGGCATCACGAATTCGATGAGGAGTAAGCCAAGATTTTAGGGATGCGTAGAGGTTGTGGAGGAATGTCTCTGACAGTAAGGACTTACTTAGCCGAGATTTTCTAGTGGGGGGTGTGGGGGGGAAAGATTGTCTCGAGCATTGAGGACTTAGTCGGAATTCTAGAGCAGAAGGGGGGTTTCGGAGGGTTGTCTCTAGCATTCTGTACTTAGCCGAATTTTTAGAGTAATGAGGGGTTTCAGAGGATTGTCCTTAGCATTGAGGACCTATCCAAAATGTTTTTGGGCTGAAAAAACAAGGGGAACACAAGTGGCGCACGTGCATTTGCAAGATTCGAGGAAGCAGGGTTCTCCCTGAAGGCATACTGACGGCTCAGGGCTGGTACACGAACACGTTACTGAATCCTTAGGGTTGCACTATGATTCAAAACTGAATTCACGCGGTGAAAAATGACCTTAAACGGATTTTCCAGGATTGGTACCTAACAGGCATCCTGAAAATAAGGAATTCAGGATAAAACATCCTAATATCTGAGGCCCTGGTATGTTGTCCTGGCGGGCTCCGGGTGTGCTGCCACAGGTAACAGGGCAGGAGAGCCCCTTACATGTATCCTACGGTATCTGCAGGCATTTGTTTTTGTAAGTGTGATGTGCCCAATGCACATACAATTGCGCCAAAAGAATGTGAAAGTGATTATTTTTAGCACTGGGTCAATGAAGAGTAAGGGGTGTGATGGATGGTTGCAAGAGGCTAGATTTCACACACAACAGATTCATAACAAGGAGCATTGAGGTAGGTGAGAGCTGCCACCAGAATTAGAATAGACAGCTCTCTCAGCTCAGAGCCTCCACATTATTTTTCCCTCAGCTGAGCAGTCTGACAAAATAGCGAAGTGGCTCTATTAGGGCATACTGGTGGAATATATGTGTTTGTGTTGTACTCTCTAATGGCAAGTATCTGTCTAGCCTACAACCATACATATAACAGATATGTATACGTTGACACACACTCTAGGCTAGATAACGGGCAGTGCCTAGCAAGAGACACACAACTCAGGGCGGCACTACTAGTCCAACCTCTGAGGTAGGGGTCCGAAGACCAGCAAGAGTACAAACTCAACAAGGGTAACTCAGGGCGGCACTACTAGTCCAGCCTCTGAGACAAGAGCCACAAGGCCAGTCAGCAAGTGTAGACAGGCAAGATAATATAATAATGAGCACACAAATCAGGGCCCTAGCAAGTGAGGAGCTACTGGAACCAGACCAAGCTTTAAACAGTGTCGCTGATGATCTTTACGTGCAAGCGCCTTAGTAAAGATATCAGTTGCATTGGAATCAGAGGCCAAGTGTACTACGCATGCCTGGCCGCGCTGCTGTAGCTCGCGCAGGAGGAAGTACCGCAGCTGGATGTGCTTCGCTTTGCCCTCTAGTCAAGCCTCCTGACAAAGGAGGAACATGGTTCTGTTGTCCGCGTACATGACCGGGGCAGAGCTAGGTAGCTCACCTAAGTCAGTAAGTAAGAACGTCAGCTAGCGAAGCTCCTGTGCTGCCATGGCACTAGCATAGATCTCAGCCTCACAGCTGGACTGTGCTACAGACGATAAGTGGGTGGACCTCCACGAGATAGCGCCTGCACCAAGGCCTGAGAGGACCTAAGCGTCTCAGCGTCGTCTGCCCACGAAGCGTCTGTGTGTCCTGTGAGAACCACTGGCCTGTGTCCTCCAAGCACTAGCCCCATGCCCGATGTACTCGCCATATATCGCAACACCCTCTTGGCAGCCGACTAGTGCTGAGGTCGGTGTCTGACTATCGCAACAAAGCGTGTAACGATACTAAGAGGGTATGCGAGATTTGGACGAGTGCAAGTCATCAGGTACATGAGACAGCCCACAAGCTCTGTGTACTGACCACTAGGCTTGACAGGCTCGTCAGGGACTGGAGCCGAGAGCCTATGATCGACAGGCAGAGGGGTGGGCTGTGCGGAGGAGAACTGAAGGCCGAACCTCTGAAGGAATTGGCGCACCAAGTGTGACTGTGAAAGAGTAATGGTGTGTGCTGCTCTGTCCTTGGAGATCTGCACCCCGAGGAAGCTGCGCAGCTCTCCTAGGTCAGTGCAGGTGCGTCTCCTCAGCAGCTCGGCCTTCACCGAGGCCAGTGTGTATCTGTGGTTACAGTAGCGAACACCAAGTTGTCTACGTAGACTAGGATGTAGAACGGAGTCTGGCCTGAGCGAACAAAGAGATGCGGGTCACCAGAGGATGGAAAGAATTGAAGGTCTGCTAGTGTGGCATTTAGCATGTGGTGCCACTCATGGGGCACCGGAGAAACCACTAGGTCCCACGAGGGAAAGAGCCAGTGAAGCCTGGCTGACGGCGCATGTAGATCTGCCCATGCAGGCGGCCCTAGAGGAACGTAGTGGAGAAGTTATGTGAGTGGAGCCCGTAGTCGCGTTGTATTGCTACGTGAAGCAACGCCCGATGAGTGGTCATCTTCGGGGTAGGGGCGAAGGTCTAGAAGAAGTCCACACCCTTAGGGCATGGAACCTTAGGAACAAACGCACATGTGTAGTTCGAACACGAGGTGGTTACCAAGCTCGCGAATTTTGCGAGAGCACTTCGCAGAAACGTCGCTCCAACAACCGAAACTACCTACCAAACAGCTGGCTCCCCCGTCCGAACAGCCACGTCATTCCACAAAACCAGCCACGTCTGAACGGCACTACTCAAAGGAATAGCCCTCGTGGTGCAACGAGTCATGAAAAAAACGAGCGAAAACACAACCATCGCCAACACAACAAAGAACATGCGGCTCCAACCCCAACGTCCCACGAAGTTGGCTACCTGATTTCGGCATTTGGGCTTTTGCGCTGAGCAATTGCGTGCCGAGGCGCAAATGGGTGCGGGGGGCGCTAGATACCCCTTTTCTTTTGCTGCCCTTCCCAAACTCTCCTTGCCAGGTTGGCTTGGTTTGTGTGTTCAAAATTCGAACACCCAACTTGTAACCTGTACACCTCCCTCCACCTTAGCATATGAGTTCGGGCGTGATGTTCCATGCAGACAAACACGTTTGCTTGTGACGCATTCAGAATATTTTCGGACCAAATGCATTCCATTCCTTAGGTTCCGTGCCCTTACGCTGACTGAAGCCTCTAGCAACGTAGTGCGCCTTGAACACCAGCGGCACTCCCGAAGGGTGCTTCACCTTGAAGAGCCACCGGTCATCAACCACGTTCGCCCCAAGTGGGGGAACTATATCGACGTATGTGCTGGTGGATCTCCAAGATGCCATCTCTGTGTCCATGGCAGCTATCCACTGAGAGGCCCAGGGTCCCGTAGTCGCCTCAGCATAGGTGCGAGGGCATCTTCAGGGGCTAGCAGCATGGAGTAGAGATGAGGAGCGCCCTCCACAAGGAAAGCTAGCTCATACTGCCTATCCTCTCGGACATCACTGCCAAGGGCAGGTGCACCCCCGACAGACGGAGGACGGGAAGGGTCAGAGACCAGAGCAGTGGCGTAGTCAAGGCGGCGGGTAGAGGCAAAGCTAGCGACGGCAGCGACAAGAGCCGAGAGATTGGAGACAAGAACGGACGGGTCGGTTACGAGAGAGGCTGGGACATGAGATAGAGAGGGACGACCGAGGACACAATGGGAGAAAAGGAGGGGGAGGAGCGCAAGACATGTAAGAACGGAGAAACATAGGGTGGACACTCAGAGCAGGAGAGACGGGGCGAACACGAGAGGGACGGTGAGACCAGAAGTGGGAGGGAGGCGCTGTGTTAGGAGACAAAGGAGGAGACACAGGAGGAGAACGAAGGGGGAACCGAGCTGGGGACAAGTCCGGCAGAGGCAACACGGGAACGTAGACAGGGAGAGGAGGCGGCGCCGGGGGAGGCGTGGGCGGTCGGTCGGGGGAGGCGGAGGGAAGACCGAGGAGGTGAAGGGTGGACACTGACTGCTGTTGTTGCTGCTGCTGCTGCTGCTCCGTGCCGACACAAGACCTCCGTGCCGGCTACCGCCCGTACTCGAGGAGATAGCACCTCTAGGGCCAGCACCCCC
Source organism: Closterium sp. NIES-67 (assembly GCA_027943415.1). Classification (NCBI taxonomy): domain Eukaryota; kingdom Viridiplantae; phylum Streptophyta; class Zygnematophyceae; order Desmidiales; family Closteriaceae; genus Closterium; species Closterium sp. NIES-67. The sequence goes on from BQMB01002318.1 coordinate 796,319, forward strand.
AGGACTAGCACCCCAGAACTAGCACCCTCCTCAGGACCAGCACCCCCAGTGCCAACACCTCCAGAGCCCACCGGCCCCTGCTGCTGCGGCTACTGCTGTTGTGGCGGCGGGGAGTGCTGCTATGGTGGATGCTCCTGTGACGACGGAGGCTTCTGGGCTGGGGGTGCAGGCGCCGCAGAAACAGACGGTGCACTCGAAGCCTCAGGACCCCTGGAGCCAGAAGACTCCTCCGCCGGGCCAACCGAGGGAAGGGGAGTGACGTGAGACACACAAGACGGGGCACGACGAGGATGAAGGGGGGCGGGAGCTACCGGGGGAGTGGGGACAAGGAACAGGGATGGGGTAACGGGGAGACCTTGGTGGGGGAAGCGGGTGTAGCAAGAGACAGACTCGTCAAAGGTGACTTCATGCGAGTGGAGAGAAATGTGAGATGACGACTGGTAAAAGTGTCAGTCGAGAGCGTCAAGGGGGAAACCAAGGAAGACACAAGGGACAGTTTGGGCAGTGAGCTTGTCCACACGAGAGTCGCGAACGTGAGCTAGGCAACCTGAAACGTGAAATGCAGACGCGTCACCAGGGGTTCAGGTCTAGAGGAGGGTCGACAAAACCTGCGGCCGTGAAGCGCGGGGCCACAGGTTAAGCTGGTTAGCGGCGTAGCGGACTGCGAACAGCCACAGAAAATGGGGTGCACTGGCATGGATCATGGAGGTACGAGCCACCTCCATGTCCAAGCCGATGCGTCGCTCAGCGATCCCATTCTGCTGTGGGGAGTCCGTAAGTGTGTACAACTGGGTGATGCCCTTCGCACGACAGAACCGGCCAAGCCGACCGGAGGCGAACTCGCCTCCACGGTCAGAGTGTAGATGCACCACAAGCTGGGCGCGTTGGATTCGGGCAGCTACAAGCCATGGGATAAGAACTTCAGGCACGTCGGCCTTCCGCTCCAAGGGAAACACCGTGGTGTAGCGCGTGTAGTCGTCGACGAGAACCAGGAAGTAGCGGTCGCGACACGGGCTAGGGACCGGGGCTGGGCCCCAGACGTCCAGGTATAGGGTCTGAAGTGGCCCAGTCGTGGGGGGAAACAAGGAGTGAGGAGTAGAGCGCTACCACCCCTCGACGCAAGGAGTGCATAGAGCCGAAGGCGAGGGACGGAGGGCAGGGAGCGACACAGGGAGACCTAGGACAAGACCGTGCTGGGACATGTGACGGAGACGCGGGAGAACGGAGTGACCTAGATAATGATGCCATAATAGCGACGGGTGAGTGAGCGGTCGACACGAGCTGGCCGCAGCGACCTGCGTAGAAGCAGCCACCTAGGGGGACACATCCACCTGGGAGGACGCGGTATGCAGCATGAACAGGCCAGACACAGGGTCCTGAAGAAACGTGGTGAGGGGAGCTCCAGTGTCGGCCTTTGTACAGACTGCGTACCGCTCGTATCCAGGAAAAGTGGTGGTGACACCGAGGTCTTGAAGATAGCCGACACCAATCAGGTTCCTGGAAAATGAGGGGATGTGCAGACCTGTAAGAGAGCCAGAGGGAACCGCCGGACATGGAAGGATGGTGGAGCTGCATGCGAGTACCGGACCGAAGGAGGGGTCTGTAAGGAAGACTTCTGCCAGTGTAGAAAGCGACGTGAGAGTAGTGTGGTCACGAAAAAGCAAGCCGACACACCTGAGTCTTACTTGACGGAGAGCGCGGCGGTAGCGTCGGGCGGCGGGGGCGAAAGTGTGGAACTAATGCTACACAAGTCCGGAGGTCCTACACGTTGATCAGCGGGTCCTACGCCTGACGTAGCAGGGGAGCCTAGACTACAAAGAGAAGAAACGCCTAGTCTAGGCAACGCAGGATAGTAACGTCTAGTAAGGGTAGAGTTGTCAGAATACATGGAATACAAAGTAGATTGGATCTGATCCATATCCATCTCAAAGACCGGCACACTGCGACATACCAGGCTGTGCCAATCCGGAAGGGCCGGCGCAGGCCCGAAGCGGAGACGGAAGAGGTCATTAAGGCGGCGGTAGCAGCGGGCGACGGTGTGACTGGGGCGGTCACAGACAGTGCCACGGATGGGACCAGACTGAATCTGGTACTGGCAACTCATTGAACTGGAGCCGCCACCCAACGTCGAGTTGCGAGGGCCGCCTCCGCGGCCACCACCACCAAAGCCACCGGGCCACATCGACGGCGGGGGCCCCCACTGCTGCTGCTGCTGCGGCTGCTGCTGCTGCCGCCGCTGCTCCTGCTGCTGCTCTGGGGCCTCAGCCCCCACCCCCCCGTCCGCATCCCCAGCACTCCCACCACTCCCACCACCTCCGCCACCCCCACCACCCCCAGCACCCTTCCCTCTTCCACGCCCCCTTTTGGGGCGACGAGGGCCTCTACCCTGACGAGGCTGCACTGAGGCCGCCACAGCGAACTCAGCGATAGGGGCTGTCTCAGCGACAGCTGCGGAAGCGTCCGAGTAAGTGCACTGGGAGGGAGCACAACCTTGGAAGATAGGGACCACCGCAGTACTACTAGACGGAGCGATAGTGCACTAGCAGGTCTCTATCGCCGATAGGGTGGCGACAAAGTTGACAAGGGTGAGGTCAACGGGGCGTATGCTAAAAAGGTGTCACGGGCGGTGGCTAGGCGGTTAGGGAGGCGCGTGGTGAGGAAATAAGGTGTGGCGCCGATGGGAGGGTGGAGGACAGTGAGGTGAGCCTCGGTGTTGGCACTGTGGTAGCTAGACTCGAGAGCACGCAGGTGGTTGGCCAGATCAGCAACAGTGGGGAATGATGCGAGGTGAGGGAAGAGCAAGAGCAGGAGGAGACGGCCAGCAGAGGCGGAGGAGGGAGTGGAACAGCGAGCCATAATTGCGTGTAGATATTCCTTCGCAGTCTATGGCCTGAAAGCAGGGACGCTCGGACAGCGGGAGGGCGTGACTAATGGCTAGCTTCGCAGTGGCGTCACGAGCAAGCTCAGCAGCTGCGTAAACCTTACGCTCAGCAGACGTGGCGGCGGCAGCGAGGGCAGTAGGCACGGGAGGGCAGGGCAGCTTACCGTCAACGTGGACGGCCAGAGACTGGCCATCCTGGCACTAACCCTTCAGGTGGCGGCGCAGGTCGGCGAGCCACGCCTCGAAGTCCATAGCGCGGCCCTCGGCGTCCAGGCGGAGGTCTTCGTCAGCCATGGTGCCCGCGTGTCAGCAGAGGCGGCCGCGGCTCACCAGCAGCGGCTGCGCAACAGAACAGCTGCAGAAGCTGAGGACACAGGAGGAGGAGGAGGAGTCGGGAGCATGCGGGTGCAGTGGAGTGCAGTGGAGAGCGGTGGAGTGCGGTGGGGAGCGGTGGAGTGCGGTGGAGGGCAGTGGAGGGCGGTGTAGTGGCGGCCGGCAGCGAGTAGAGGCCGGGTACGGTGCGGAGTAGAGGCCGGCGCGGCACCAAGAGGAGGCCGGTGCGGTGTCGAGCAGGGGCCGGTGGCGAGTAGGGGCCGACGGCGAGTTGAAGCCGTCGCGGGCTGGAGCTGGCGCAGCGAGCAGGGGCCGACGGCTAGCTAGGACCGGCGCGGCAAGCTGGGGTGGACGCGGCGAGCAAGGGGCTGACGCGGCAAGCAGGGGCCGGCGCGGTGAGCAGGAGCCGGCGGAGAGCAGGGGCCGACGCGGCGAGCTGGGGCCGGCACGACGTGCAGTGGCCGGTGCGGCGCACTAGGGGCGGGGCGCGCAAAGGGCGGGGCGCGAAAAAAGGGCGGGGCGCGCTAGGACTAAGGTAGGCTTCGACGGGTGGGTGGGACCTACCTAGCGTGATAACATGACAAAATAGTGAAGTGGCTCTAGCAGGGCATACAGGTGGAATATATGTGTTTGTATTGTACTCTTTAAGAGCATGTACCTATCTAGCTTATAACTATACATATAACAGATATGTATACATTGACACAGTGAACTATGAATCAATGCCACGAGCTAGTGTAACTTCTTTTTCAACGATGGACAACGATCATGGTGTTGCCTTCTTGTTCACATCTAGAAGTTTTAATATTGCTTTCAGATTATTACCGTAAAGCGGAAACTACGTTACATTGAAGAATAAATGAGTCCAAACATGCATAATCTATTACAGTTTCTTGACAGTACAATAATTCTTCGTCTAGTTAGGCAACCTAGGGCACGCCTGCTTTTGGGATTATGCAGCACCATTTTTGAAGCGATGTAAGTGCTATATACCAACATTATATAACCGTATGCATTTTTTGCAACACGTTTAAAGAAGACCTGCATTGTAAGCATTGGTTAATATGATGAGTTGTCGTGTAACATGCTGAGCGAAAATAGCTAATTCATTCTCCCAGGTGCATTATTGTGCGCTAGTCCCACGTGACGGGGTCAGCCAGTAACCACATCACAACACCAACGCATCAGTAGACCATCGAACAATGGTTCGTCCATTCTGCGTGTTCTCACTGATTGAACGGCAGACGAGCCTTCCGCGCGTGGTTTGACTCATAATTCCCTTAGCTTATTGCTACACGAATTATACTTCGATGTGCGCTCGGGTGGGATGGGAACGCATCTAGTATGGATACTCGTAAACCAGGCGACCAATCCACCAAGTCACCAGATTCCTAATCGCGCTTGCGATCACGGTCAATGATTGTAACAACCAAGGCTATTATAGTAGGGTTACAAGCAAGGAATGCTCTCCAATCTAATAATAACCCTAGCTTATCCCTAGAGTAGCCTTGAAGTTTTTGGTGAAGTCTTGAAAGGAGAGGTTTCAGTGAAGAAGTCCTTGAAAGAGTTTTGTGAGGGAAGCTGTGAGGCGAGCTCAAAGACTTGCGGTACCCACATGCGGTACTACAATCTCTGTTCTATGCCACCAGAGCTCCTGATCCTACAAGAGACCCTTCGTATTTTGTGGGTTCTGAAACTAAGGATCAATGGTATACCCTGTACGTATGCATTTCACAAAACCACTGAAGGCGATCTCACTCACTCGAGCTGAGGCAAGAATTTTGAAACACGCGGCAAATACTGCTTTGTGTTCGTGCTCGGCAACACCCCTTGCTGTCCCAATCAGCTGTCTGCTGAGGGGTTCAACCATGTTCATCGAACCTGGTCGATATTGAATATCATTGGTGAACCCGCTTAGGAGTTCAGCCCATCGAGCTTGACGGCGAGTGAGTGTGGCTTGGGTGGCGAAATAGGTGTTCGGGCAGTGTTCGGTTGTGACCACGAAATCGACACCTTCCAAATAACAACGCCATGTTCGTAGCGTATGTACAACGGCCAACAATTCTTGTTCAGAAGTTGCATAGCGCTGCTCTGACGGGGAGAGCTTTCTACTCTGAAATGCCACAGGACATCCCTCCTGCAAGAGCACTACTCCAATCCCCACGGTTGAGGCATCAGTGATCACCTCGTAGGGTTTAGATGGGTCTAGCAAAGCCAGCACCGGAGGATTGGTCAACATGGTTTTAACCTCGTCAAATGCCTTTTAGCATTGGTCTGTCCACTGCCATGCACTGCTCTTGCGAGTGAGTGCCGTAAGTGGAGTGACGACAGAGGAATAGTTATCCACGAATCAGCAAAAGTAATTTGTGAGTCCAAGAAACGATCTGACCTGGCCCACGTCTTGTGGAACCGGCCACTGCTGGACTGCTGACACTTTCTTTGGATCAACCTTGAGGCCATCGTTGCCCACAATGTGACCAAGATATTCTAGCTCGCGCTTTTAGAAGTGACACTTCCACAATCGGGCATATAACTTATGCTCTCACTGCTTTCCTAACACCCATGTAAGGTGTTGCATATGTTCTTCCTCAATCTTAGAGTAAACAAGGATATCATCCAAGTACACCAAGACGAATTGGACGATTGCCTCCCAAAACACATCGTTCATTGCTCTCTGGAATGATGCGGGGGCATTCGTCAAGCCAAAAATTAACACACGCCATTGGAAGTGACCAAACGACGTTTGAGGGTTTAGGAACATCTTCCTCAGTAATGCGCAGCTGGTGATACCCTTGAGCCAGGTCCAATGTACTGAACCACTGAGCTCCTTGGAGCCGATTGAACAAATCCTCTATCCTTGGGAGAGGATATCTGTTCTTTGACAGTAATATTGTTGAAGGCGCGATAATCTACGCACATGCGTAATCCTCCGTCCCTTTTGTTAACAAACAAGCTTGGTGCTCCATAAGGGGATGCACTAGGTTGAATCCATCCTTTTTTGAGGTATTCCTTGATCGGTTGCTTAGCCTCCTCGTACTCAGTTGGACTGAGGCGATACAGAGGTCGAAAGGGTGGAACCTTTCCAGGTTCAACAGGAATGGTATGACCCATTGCGCGGTCAGGCGGAAGTCCATCAGGGATGGCTTCAAACACTTCCTTGAATTCCTCTGCCAAGATTTGCATTTGAGGCGGAAATTTTTCGATTGCTGGTTGGGGGTTCTTGACATTTTCAAGCTGGACCACGAACAGTGTATCTGTAGACTTCAGAAAATGTCTAAACTGGTTGGCCAAAGCAAAGGATGCACTGGGACGTTCGGGTGCTTGATCCACAATGGACGAAGTGCCTGCGACTTGCCAATGGAGTGTCTTTCCATTCTTTTAGAATGAGACAATGTTATGCTGAAAATCAAGAATGACTTCATTGGCTCGCAACCAATCCATACCAAGGATTAGTTCTATACCTGACAAGAGGGGTAGGACGTATGCGCGAATGGTTTTGCCATACTCTTGAATGCAAATGTCGATATTTGTCTGTCCTTTACTTGGAATGACATGGTATCACCCAGGCGAATGGGACAAGACGGTCCTTCAACGAGGACGTTGCGTGCCGTGACCCATGTTTTATCAACAAGGGAAACAGATGCACCTGTATCGACAAGAATCCTTGCATGGTCCCCATTCACTCGTCCCGACAACAGCAAGTTCTGTTGGAATTTAGGGGGTCGGTAATAGACCCGAAACTTGTTGTGTGCACGTCCAACTGATTTGGAGTTGGTCCACCACACGTGGTGACCTTTATCCCATGTTGCCAGCACATGCCATTCATGGAATCGATGAAATAATTTTCCTTTCACCATTCAAGTCACCAACCCAACTGACGTAAGGAGGTGCTCCTGGATACGACGATCCACAATATCCATGATTGCACGCAATATATTCAATGGACAAGAGATAATTGAAAACTTATCGCTTAAGGATTCAATTGAAATATTTTCCAGTGGGTATGATCGAGATTTAAAAACAGCGTTTTCATTAAAAGAAGAGATTTTGCATGCAGCAAGATTCTCAAGCTTTAATAAATCCTCATCACATAGGACATTAGTCTCATCCGCTCGATCTAGTGCACCAGGCAGGTAACCACCCCCTAGTTGGGCTTGTGAAAACCCTTTGGACCCGAAGAACCACGGCCACCAGGCTTGTTGCCCTGGTTAGGCTTGCCAGAGTTCTTGACATCCTTTTTCTAGCGGCACTGCCATGCATTGTGGCCGGGCTTGCCACAAATGCGGCAGCCCTCAGGGGCCTTGTCAGCATCCTGGGGATCCTTGGGTGGCCCAGGATTGACCTTCTTGGTCTGGGTCCCAAAGGACTCCCCACGCTGCTGGTAGGGCCTCTTCCAGGAGCCCTGACCCCTAGGGGCCTGGGTCCTGTTACCACCCCCGCTAGGGCCTTCGGCACTAGGCGGCTGCTGAGTCTGAGTGTTGTTCAGGTTCAGGTAGGCACGAAAATTCACATCCGTGCCAATAACCTGTTCCTTACACTCCTTGTAAGTCTTCCACTGGTGCTCCCCTTTCACAACATGCACACGCTTGATGTGTGGATGACCTTGCTCTCAGGGAGAGCGGTTTTCAGCAGAGAAAGGGTCTTCTCAAACTCCTCTGCATACTCGCGCACAGGCCGGTCGCCGCACTAGATTTCTCCAAGCGACTACGCACCTCGAGTGCAAGGGGTTGAATGTGGAAAGCTTGCAGCATTGCAGCTTTGAACTCCTCCCAGCCAAAACGCTGGCCATTAGCCTCTGCCTGATGCTTGCTAGCATAGACAAGCTTGGTAGCAGTATCATCCAAGGCAAGAGTCGCAGCCAGCACACGAGTCGCGCTACCCACATTGTGGAGGAACATAAAAGCCGCCGCAATGCAAAGCCACGTCTCAACGTCGGTCTTGCCATGGATAAAGCGAGGCAAGACCGTAGGCAGGGAGCCAAAAATAGTAGCAGCTGTAGGAGGAGGGTGCTGGGCATGCTCTGCAGCAAGAGCTGGGTTGCTAGTAGATATAGCAGCGTGAGCAGGTGCAGCAGCAGGATGGTAGATGTTGGCACGCCGAAGCTCCCTGTACTGAGACTGCAACTGAGTGAGTTGGGTCTGCTGCTGGTTGAGCTGGGCATGCACGTGCTTGATGGTGTCCTGCAGGTCCAGGATAAAGCGGGAGGTGCTGGTGAGCTTATCCTTTGTAGCCAACAACAACCCAGCCTGAAGCTCATGGATAAGAGTCTTCATCTGTGAAATATCGGTCTCCAGGCCTTCGATGTGACACTGCTGCGCCACAATGGTGATGTTCTGCTCAGTGAGTTGAGTCTGGAACTTGGCAGCAAGACTCTCATTGAAGACACCTTCAGTAACATCAGCTTCATCTTCTTCCTCAGCATCTTCAGCATTTTCAGCACCAGCACCAATATCTACTTCACTTCCATTAACTTCCAGGTCAACCATGAGATCCTCCTGGTTGAGATCGATTTCAGCAGCACCATTGTCCCCCTCATTGCCTAAAACTGGCATGTTTCCCTGAGAAACATCCATCTCTTGGTTGGAAGCCATAAAATGGGTTAAGGAAACAAGGTTACTCAACAGATCTGAAAGTTCACTTTAATAAATCATTATTACTCTTTACATAATAATCTCTCTCTATCACCTCAATGATAGAGCAGGATCTACTCAATGAAGAGTAGATCCTCAACAAATCCTTAGATCTGAGAAGCCACTCTCTACCTAAAGGTAAGAAGAGTCTTGCACCAAAAGGTGGGCAAGAGAGATAAATCTCTCTTCGAAATGTCTTCAATATGGAAGGAGATCCTTCAATGTTGGTGAAGAAGCTTGAAGATCTTGATGGAGAAACTTCAAGATCTTGATGAAGAGTCTTCAAAACGTGTTTCACCCACTCCCGTATTGCACCTCGCCTCAATCTCGGGCATGCACCTCTCCATTTGCAGTTGCAGTTTCTTCGCTCTTGTCACATCGAAAAGACTGTGTAATGCTCCACCGTCCACAAATATTTTTAATCTGGTGTTGCCAACGTGCCCTTCCACCAGCACAGGGCAGTCAACGGGTTCACTCCCCTTTAACCGGGTGTGGTCGATCGCATAGATCGGCACTGCGACTCGGTGGGAATGGTGATCTTCGGGCGATGAAGCCTCATTAGCAGAGGGGCCCGACTGCTACTGATGCTGTCCATTTCCCGGCTTCCTTCCGTCTTTAGCTCCCAAATTCTGCAACTTCGGACAGTCCCGCATGATGTGCCCCGGTGTCACAGGATCGAATGTGTCGAGGAAAGGTTGCACTATCGATCAGTACAAGGCGCTTTTATACTTCCAAAGTACATCAGGTAACCAGGTTTATCTTATCCTAAGGGAATAGACCCTTCTAGAAGATAGAATCACCCTGCGTATAGCCACGCGAGGCTATTGGCTTTAAGGGATTACGGCAGGATTACGCTAGATATAGCGCACCAGTAAATCCCAAGCCTGGTCGGTGATATAATTATAATAGCAGGATAAACCAAAGGTGAATGCAAAATGGAGAAGAGGAAACCAAATGAGATGAGATAAAAAGAGAAATGAAAATAGGAAAAAGGGACAAGTGGTGTAACGGGGTCGTACTCTCACACTTCCCCCCCTCAAAGCTGGGTGGTAGAAGTAACACCCTGCTTGACAAGGTAGTCATGCAGAGGGCGACGGGCGTTACCCATGTCGGACTCAGGGACCCAGCTGTCCTCAGAAGGATCATAACCCTTCCAACGGATGAGAAGCTCCATGGTGCCATTCCGACGTCGGCGGTGTGCTAGCACGGACTCGACCTCGTACTCGGGTTCATTGTGGACGAGGACGGGCGGCGGCGGCGGCGGTTGGCGTCCGACGAAGATCGTGTTCGGATCCCGGTAGGGTTTCAGAAGCTGGACATGGAAGGCGTTGTGAATCTTCCAGGTAGCTGGCAGGCGTAAGCGGAAGGTAACAGGAGTGACCTGTGCTTCAACGAGAAAAGGCCCGCAGAAGCGAGGTCGAAGTTTAGATGGGAGGTGGCTGATGTCCAAGTTGCGGGTGTCAAGAAGCACCTGGTCTCCCACCGTGATGGTGTGGTCGTTGCGATGGCGATCGGCCTGGCGCTTTTGTTGCTGTTGAATGTCGAGGAGGCGCTTATGGGTCCGATCCCAAAGCTGATGCATGGTTGTGATGAAATCATGTGCAGGTTGTACCGTAGCGGATGTTGTCGGTTTCTGTGGTGTGAGTGGGTGGCGTCCGTAGCAGAGGAAGAACGGCGTCTGTCCAGTAGCGGCATGCGTAGCATTGTTGTAAGCAAACTCTAGTACGGGCAGGTGCAAGTCCCATTTGGAGATGTCGTCCTTGCAGGCTGCTCGGAGGAGTTGCTCAACAATTTGGTTGAGGCGCTCGGTCTGTCCGTCTGTCTGCGGATGGTATGCGGATGACATGGCGAGTTTGGTCCCGAGAAGAGACATAAGTTCCTTCCAGAACTTGCTGGTGAACTTGGGGTCTCGGTCAGAAATGAGTGTGGTTGGGATGCCATGCTGTGAGATGATGTGACGAACGAAGAGCTGTGCTGTCTCCTCGGTGCGTGCCGTCGTGTGTGTCGGGATGAAGTGTCCCATTTTGGAGAACTTGTCAATGACGACAAGGATTGCGTCATGACTGCTGGTGGTAGGTGGTAACCCGGTGATGAAGTCTAGGCTAACCACTTGCCATGGCTGTTCTGGGACAGGAAGAGGCTGCAGTAGTCCCGCCTTTTTCTGCTTGCTGCTCTTCATCCGCTGACATGTATCACACGAGGTGACGAATTTCTGGACGTCGTCTGCCATGTGGGGCCAGTAGTAGTGTTTGGCGATACAGGTGAGCGTCTTGTTGCTACCGAAGTGTCCGGCGTACAGGACGTCGTGGTATTCTTCGAGTAGTAACTGGCGCAAAGAAGGGTAATTTGGTACCCAGATTTTTGTTGATCCTTTCCGGTACGCGATGTCGCTGTCCCACTGTAGCAGGTGTCGCTTTTCTGCCAAGGGAATTTCAGGGTCGATGGCGTACCCGTGTGTGAAGAGTCCCTTGAGTAGTGGATTCATCCCTTCAATCTGAATGGCGGCAACGTGTGCAGGCCGGCTAAGAGCGTCTGCTTTGTTTTTGTGACCGGGCTTGTACACGATGTCGTAGTGGACGTGTGTCTCGAGGAAGTCGATCCACCGAACCTGCCGCCTGGAAAGATTGGGTTGTGTCTTCAAGTATTTCAGGCTGCAGTGGTCAGTGTAGACGGTTGTTCGTCGTCCTTCGAGATAACATCTCCACGCTTTAAAGGCGATGACGATGACAAGGGCCTCTTTGTCGTGTATCGGGTAGTTTAGTTCTGCTCCGTGTAGTTTCTTGCTGAGGTAGGCGATTGGTTGCAGTCCATTCCCCTGGTCTTGCATTAAGACTGCCCCCACTGCTTGGTCGCTGGCGTCAGCTTCGATTACGTAGTCGCGTTCGGGATCTGGCAAGATGAGTACCGGTGCGGACGTGAGTGCTTGTTTCAGCTGCTCCACGGCTTCCTAGTGCTTTGGTTCCCATTGATACGGCGTGTTCTTCTTCAGCAGATTCGTGAGTGGTGCTGCGAGTTTCGCATATTGTGGCACGAACCTGTTTTAGTAATTAGCGAAGCCTAGGAACTGCTGCAACTCCTTCACGTTCTCGGGTGTCTTCCACGTGCGTACGGCTTCGATTTTCTTGGGGTCGACGTGAACTCCTTGAGCGCTCACTATGTGCCCTAGGAACTGGACCTTTTCAAGGGCGAATTTGCTCTTGGACAGTTTGACGTAGAATCGTTCCCGTCGAAGAATTTCGAAGACGCGTCGCAGGTGTTCGACGTGTTGCTTCATGTCGCGCGAGTAGATGAGTATGTCGTCCAGGTACACCACCACACATTCGTCCAGAAGTGGTCGTAGAATGTGGTTCATTTTGGCTTGGAACGTTGCCGGCGCGTTGGTGAGTCCGAACGGCATTACCAAATACTCGTACGATCCGTACCGAGTTCGGAAAGCAGTTTTGTGGATAGAGTTGTCCGCCATCCGTATCTGCCAGTATCCGGACCGCAGATCCAGTTTGGAAAATACCGTAGCTCCCCGAAGCTGGTCAAGCAGGTCATCGATTCGCGGTATCGGATATTTATTCTTGATGGTCTGCTTGTTAAGAGCTCGGTAGTCGATGCACATGCGCAGGCTTCCGTCCGGTTTCGGGATGAAGAGTACTTGGGCACCGTATGGCGAAGTGGATGGCCGCATGGGTCCTTTGGCTAGGAGATACTCGATCTGTGTTTTCATGTCAGTCAGCTCCGTAGGGCTGAGCCGGTATGGTGCTCGGAAGGTCGGCTTCGAACCCGGTTCCTCCACGATCTCGTGTTGGTGCGTTCAGTATGGCGGTAGCTCGTTCAGAAGATCGTCAGGAAGAATGTCTTGGAACTCCTTCAGTAATTCCTTGATTTTTTCTGGAGGTTCCAAGGCTTTCTCTCCGTCATTCTCCACCTCTGTTGCTATCGCCAGGAACCCGGTGTCGGTCCACTTCACGTCCTTCTCGAATCGTGCGAGTGTCTCCACTGGGATATCTCCAGTATCGTCCCAGTTGGGTAGCTGTACTCTCCGTCCATTGTTGTAGATGCTTGCGGTGCGGTTCACCCAGTTGATCTCGGGGTTGAATCTTTTCAGGAAGTCTCGCCCGAAGATCATGTCAAGCCCTTTGATGTTGGTGATGGGGAGTGCAGGTCTCCAGCGCAGTGGTCCGATTTGTAGGTGTAGCACTGCTTCGCCGTATACTGGTAACTTGCTGCCGTCCACCATCGTTGCAGAGAATCCTAAAGGCTTGTACTCTCCCCGTAGTCGGTCGATTACTGCCTTGTTACAGACGGTGTGTGACGCTCCGCTGTCCACGAGTGCTTGGAGGCGTCGTCCTTTGCAGATGACCTCGAGCACGAGGGGCAAGCGTTGCTCGGAGTACCCAAAGATAGTTTCATTGATTGGGTCATAGGGTACATCCCAATACTCCGTACACACCTTTGTGTTGCTATCTGCTCCTGAGCTGGCAGCTGGCCGAGGCTGCTTGGAGAACGGCTCTTCTCCAGGGCCCGGAGTTTCTTTGACGACTGTGCGCGTCACTGATGCCGAAGAACTGGATGCATCCGTAGGAGGAGTTCGGGGTTTGTGCAGCTTCTTGTAGACCCCCAACTTCCTCTTGAGCTGCTTCAGCTCCACCGACGTCTTCCCTGGGGAACGGGTAGTCGTTGTGGGCTGGTGTCGGGAGAGGACGTTGACTCCGTGGAAAGGTCGGCTTCTTTCCACATTCCGTACTTTTTTCCCCAAGTTGTCCGGTACCGGTATAATCTCCACAGCTGTCTGCTTCTTTTGGAGTCCCTCCCGAAATTTCTCCAAGGCTCTAGCCCCTCGAAATTCATAAGTTTTCATTAAAGCATCTTTATAAGATAACTTTAACGAATTCTTATAATTTCTTGGGTCTTCAAGGAGTTTCCCTGTCTCGGCAGAGTCTTTTTTCGCGGAGTCGTATTTTTCCTCGGCGATTTTCCCTGGCGAGGACCGGTCGTGTGGTGGAGATTTTCCCCCATCATTTCCTCCTTCTCGCGTCGAATCAGCTTCGTCGAAGTTGATTTTTCCGGAATCCCACGGCCGTTTTCGGATATTTTTATTTTCGCCAGCTAGATCCGTAATCACTGGCGACTCCCGTTTTTTTACTTCTGATTGGCTGAAGGAATTCCGCCACTGTTGCGTGCCCGATACTCTGCGCGTGCGGTCTTCATTTTGCTGCAGTCGAAGATTCGATGACCCGGCACCCCGCAAAAATCGCACGTATAGTTGGTGTTTTTCGGACGTGGCCGCCCCTCGAATCTGTCGACTTCCATCGGGTCGGCGAACGTGGGGTGAGCCGAGCGGTCGCCCTGTCGCGTACTGCCGACGTGCGTCCGTCGTGTTCCGGCGTTGACCATGTCGAAGCGCTCCGCTGCCGAAACGACGTCACTGTAGCTCGCGTAGTTTGACGCTGCCACTTGTCGTTTGACTTCGGTCTTCAGCCCGGCGAGGTACGATTGTACTTTTTCCCCTTCGGTCAGATCGGGAATGCGGTTATAAAATTCCTCCATCTGCTGAGTGTACTGCGCTACACTCCCGAACTGTCGGTGTCGATGAATTTTTTCCCGGGCAAGGAAACTGGAATTTATCGGCTCGAAGCGTTTCAGCAGGTCGGTGCGGAACTGCTGCCACGTGGCTTCACCGTGGATGAAAGTACTGTTGCCGCCAATCCACTCGAGTGCCGGCCCTCGCATCAGTGTCGCCGTGAGTCGTACACGTTGTCCGTCCCAGACTGGCGAGCTCCATCCGACGGCTGCGAAGTAGATCTCCATCCCGGCGATCCATTTGCGGGCGTCGGAGTTTCGATCGCTCGGATCGAACGGCTCAGGTGGGCGCGGTTTCGGAGCCTCGAGAAACTGCTGCGACTGCTGCGTCGTCGCCGTTGTCGTCTCGTGCTGCGCTCCGGCGAGTCGAGTTACTCGCTCGAACTGGTTTCGCCACGCTTCGCGATCCGCTCGCATTTCCTCCTGAAGGGCTGCGATGCGCGCGAAGAGCTGCTGGGTAACCTCGGCGTTGTCGAAGGTTGCCATCCTGTTCAAAACACGCACGGAGGGGGTAGTTCGAAAATCGCGGAGCTGGTGCTTACCAGAATCGGCGTCGAATTGGTCGCCCCCGACGGTTTTTCGAGGCAGGATCCCCGCTGCTGCTGCTTAGCTGAGCGCGGTCGAGTGAGAAAAGCTCTGATACCAAGTGTGACAGGATCAAATGTGTCGAGGAAAGGTTGCACTATCGATCAGTACAAGGCGCTTTTATACTTCCAAAGTACATCAGGTAACCAGGTTTATCTTATCCTAAGGGAATAGACCCTTCTAGAAGATAGAATCACCCTGCGTATAGCCACGCGAGGCTATTGGCTTTAAGGGATTACGGCAGGATTACGCTAGATATAGCGCACCAGTAAATCCCAAGCCTGGTCGGTGATGTAATTATAATAGCAGGATAAACCAAAGGTGAATGCAAAATGGAGAAGAGGAAACCAAATGAGATGAGATAAAAAGAGAAATGAAAATAGGAAAAAGGGACAAGTGGTGTAACGGGGTCGTACTCTCACACCCGGCTGGCCACATTTATAACACCTGCCATAAAATCTGTTATCTGTCATCTGTTAATGGATAGGTAACTATTCTACCCTCGAAAACGACTTCCCTCCCGAAAATTCGTCCTCGGCCATACATTGTTCTCGTCTCACGCCTCTGTGACCTGCTGCACCTCCAGGAACGTCGCCAGGCGGCGAATGCGAATTGCGCGCTGGACCTTCGATTTCAGCCCTATGATGTATCGACCTGTCTTCTCCGTCTCGTGTAGATCGTCGATTTCGTCGCAGATGGCGAGGAAAGATGACGTGTACTCCAGCAAAGAACCTAGTTGACGCCATCCGTGCAGCTTCACACGAGCGTTTTCACATGCGGATACATGCTCGAAGCGTCGGCGAAGCAGTGCACCCCACTGTTGCCAGGTGAGGATCTCAGGCAGACCAAATAAGGATCCTGTAGGAGTTGAAGCCAATCGTCGCTCCCCGTCCATCTCCTGTTGCCGGTCTGCCGGAGTCCCTCATGACGTCACGTGCTGTCGCCACCAACTTAATGCAGGTCCGTGTAATAAAGACACCGCCAACTTCGTGCGTGTCTCATCGTCGTTGACGTCGGCGACATTGAAGAACATTTCCATGGCGAACAGCCACCCACTCAGCGTGGTGTGTTTCTCCAGGGGGTTGAACGGCGGGGGCATGGCAGGTTTTATCTTCACAACTGCCCGTCGCTCGCTCGAACTGTCGTCACGTGTCGCTGACTTCACCTGCGGTTGATGCGCGCTCGCACTATCTTCGTCCACGGTGACAGGCGACTCCTGACGCGTCGCACCACGCGTCTCACGACGGCTCACGTTCTCTTTCAACGCAGCGAGCCCGAGGGCCATGGCCTCCATCTTCGCCATCATTTCGTCAACCTTCGTTGTCAGTACGGATGCGCTTGTTATCGCCTCTGACAACTCAGCTATTTGCTCGGGAGTCATAACTCTAGTACTACTGCGAGGAGGGCTATTGACCATGAATTACCCTTACTAGCTAACGCCACTAAAGACACTACGGGCACCTGCAGCGTTAGAGACGTGGAGCACACATGACAAAGTCGGCGGAACTGAAGAAGTTCCTGCACGACCGCTGGATAGCTCCTGTCTCCTAACGTGCGAGGTCCCTCTAAAAACTACCTCACTACGGAAGCCAAAATGGACAGGAACGTAGCTCTGATACCAGCTGTTATGATCATCTTCGGATAGGAGTTGAGTAATGCAATAGTGAGGTCGTGATTAAAGTGTGTCGGGTACAAATGAAGCACAGGGCTAAATACATGCACAGCTAGCCTAGCAAGAGAGCCTCAAGGAAGGCCACGAAACACACGCGAGGTGGTTCGGGGCACCTTGGGACTCGGAAGTGTCGGATGCGACGCCGCGTGCAGGCTTGGGGTCTCGAACGTAGTTCGAATCTGAATTGACGGGCCGAGCCTGGACTTCCGAAAGTCAGGGCTGTACTCGATGTTAGCGAGGCTTGATAAGGAAAAGGAATTTTCCGTACATGTTAGGTTTGACGTCATTTAGAGGTACAGTACAGTTGCTCAAGCTTTCAAAACGGTAGAAGATCTTTGGATGACCTTTTACTGCACCTATTACCGTAATCCCCCGTATATAACACCCTATGGTGTATATAAAAATTCACTAAAAAAATGACTGGGTGTTAACAGTGGCCCGGAAAAATATAGTGCCCATGTGTTATGTAAAATGCAATTTGAATTTGAGAGTTGTTGAAAGTACATCAAAAGACTTAAGCGTTTCTGAAGTGTAACACTACACTCGAGGAAGATTGCAAGGGGTACGCGAGTCAACGGAGGTTACACGAGGGGGCGGACAAAGAACACGAAGGGTTTGGGACTCAAAGGGTCGCAACTGGAGGTTGCGACTGACCGTTACAACAGCACGGATGGTAACCGAAGCGACAATCGAGTCGCTGTACGACTCGATAAACCGCTACTGCAACTGTACTCTACAACTGTTTCTTATCTTCTATATATTGCTGTATGTTTGCCTTTTTATCATCACTTGTTCTCACATACTAGTACAAGGGTTCAACTGCCTCAACTTCCGCTGCACTACCCCAAGTCTTTACAGTTGGGACTTAGTCTCTGGAAAGATCCCAAGGGCTTTTCTCAGCCCAACATGGTATGAGAGCTGGTCAGAGACCAAACTCCCAGCAACTACGTTCTATCACCAACCTGCAACTCAACTCAATTCAACGACTTCATTGATTGCAAGACATGGACAGCAAGGGCAAGAAAGTCTCTACGGGCTCACCCAGCGGCCAAGAAACTCAACACGGCAACTCTGGTCTGCACACCTCAGGACTGCAGACAGAGACCGGGACTGCTCAAGAAACAACGGGAAGAGTACCAGAGATGGTTACTCCATCTCCCTCTTCAAGCGTGGACCCCAACCTTATGGAAAGGTTCTTCAGCTTCATGTCGCACTTCGACCAGCAGCAGCAGACAAGAACACCTGCGCATTCAACACAGAGCAATGGAGGAAACATGGGATTAGCGCCGATGAGCCTCGACAACTCATCCTTCGGGCGACACAACCAAGCGCCTACCTTTGCGCCGTATCATTCTTCACCGGGGACGTTCGAGTTCATGCCGCCCCGCGCCCAACCAACAGCAGCTGCATCACAACAAACACCAAACGAGATTCTCAGTCTTCAGGCTCAATTCTCACACGTTATTAAGTTACAAACATCCTCACCGTTCAACGGACACGACTTCTTTACCTGGAGCTTCGAGTTCGAGCTGCTGATGGAGGCCGCGCATCTTCTGGGATACTTCAACGGGTCCCTGCCATTTCCAAGCAACGGCACTGGAAAGGAGCAAGAGATCTTCACGTATCAGTCGCTGCTGGCGTATACAGTCCTCCTGCGGAACCTGTCACCACAAGAACAGCAGAGCATCAGAACATATCGGAGTTATGGGAACTCCGCGGAACTCGCATGGCATCATCTCAAGTGCCTTTATCAAGCAAACGACAGCGTGACACAAAGCAGACTCATGCAACAACTGACAACAATACAGATGAAGACCGGGGAAAAGGCAATGCAATATATGAGTCGATGCCAGACTCTCCGCGACCGCCTGCTTCGGTGCGGAGGAACAATCACTGAAGAAAGCTTCGTGACACTTGTCCTCGCCGGGCTCGGGCCAGAATGGAGAACCACACGATCACTTCTTCGCGCCCACGGAAGAATTTCGGAGATGCACCTCTGCGCCGAGCTTCACGCTGAACAACAGGAGATGGACCTGTTCGAAGAAAGGCAACCAAGGAAGCAGCAGCAGTTAGTCTTCTACACTCAACGAAGAAACGACAACACCTACAATCGACGCAGCAAGCAAGAGCGCGACAACAGAGGGACTACCTTTGTGCCGCCGTTCTGCCACAACTGTCAGACTTCCGGGCACTCCAAGGTCAACTGCAACCGCCCTCGCGTTTACCGTCCAGCAAACCCACAAGTTGCTTCAACCCAAGCAAGTCCCCCAAGGCGCTCTTCAACATCTGCACAACAGACACCAAACATTATCAATTGCATGGTACACATCGACAACTGTGCACCCGGCTCACCACCCACTTACGCGCCAGACGAAGAAGAGCTCCCGCCACCACGCTCACAAGGACTTCAAGTCAATCCGACGTACGCTGCGGTCGCCAACGCCGAACCAACCGGACGAAACACCTGGTTCCTGGACAGCTGCTGCGGTCAACACATGTGCTCCTCGGGACGCTTCGTGCAACAGGAGAAACGGCTCAACCGCGACGTCGTCATCACCGTCGCCAACAACGAAAACCTGAAGACAAACAGACAAGGCGTGGTTCAGTTACAATCCATGGAGACAAACGTAATACTTCAGCTCAACAAAGTACTCATCGTCGACAACTTGGGATACAACCTACTAAGCGTAAGCCAACTAATGGCCAAGGGGATTCACCTGGAGTGCGACTCCTTCTCCAACGAGTTCCGGCTTTACCACGGGAAGGGCGGCCTCTTCATAGGTCGTGCCCTCCTGAAGTCCGGTGTCTTCGTGTTGGACTTTGTCCCCGACCGCGGTACTGCCGACAGCGACGGTATCGTATCGTTCGCCGCCTGGACACACCCGCCGGATCTTGATCCCGACTTCGACAGTGACGGCTTCTGGCACTCCAACACCATACCTGCAGCAGAAAGAACACGAGCATTAGCAGTTATCAGACAAGAACGGCAAGTACCAACAAGCGTCCAGTCCCAACCATCACCTGCAGTAGCAGCAGCAGGACCAAGCCGAGTACCACCACCGGCAGTCCGAGGACCGCCAACCGAAGCAGATCAACTTATGCCCATCACACGAGAAGTCTGTCGAAGTCCCGCCACAGTCGTCGCATTCTTCTCCAACGCCGACATATACCACCGCTCACCCGGCCATCGCGCTCCCGACGACATCTGGCACCAACGCCTCGGGCACCCTGCAAATAGTACAATACTACAAACCATCCAAGCCGAAGTGTTAGAACGCAACGCCCTCCTAACAACGAACGGCCAAGAACTTCGACGACCTCGCGCACGGTGCTTCACGTGCCCCGACGGTTTTTCGAGGCAGGATCCCCGCTGCTGCTGCTTAGCTGAGCGCGGTCGAGTGAGAAAAGCTCTGATACCAAGTGTGACAGGATCAAATGTGTCGAGGAAAGGTTGCACTATCGATCAGTACAAGGCGCTTTTATACTTCCAAAGTACATCAGGTAACCAGGTTTATCTTATCCTAAGGGAATAGACCCTTCTAGAAGATAGAATCACCCTGCGTATAGCCACGCGAGGCTATTGGCTTTAAGGGATTACGGCAGGATTACGCTAGATATAGCGCACCAGTAAATCCCAAGCCTGGTCGGTGATGTAATTATAATAGCAGGATAAACCAAAGGTGAATGCAAAATGGAGAAGAGGAAACCAAATGAGATGAGATAAAAAGAGAAATGAAAATAGGAAAAAGGGACAAGTGGTGTAACGGGGTCGTACTCTCACACCCGGCTGGCCACATTTATAACACCTGCCATAAAATCTGTTATCTGTCATCTGTTAATGGATAGGTAACTATTCTACCCTCGAAAACGACTTCCCTCCCGAAAATTCGTCCTCGGCCATACATTGTTCTCGTCTCACGCCTCTGTGACCTGCTGCACCTCCAGGAACGTCGCCAGGCGGCGAATGCGAATTGCGCGCTGGACCTTCGATTTCAGCCCTATGATGTATCGACCTGTCTTCTCCGTCTCGTGTAGATCGTCGATTTCGTCGCAGATGGCGAGGAAAGATGACGTGTACTCCAGCAAAGAACCTAGTTGACGCCATCCGTGCAGCTTCACACGAGCGTTTTCACATGCGGATACATGCTCGAAGCGTCGGCGAAGCAGTGCACCCCACTGTTGCCAGGTGAGGATCTCAGGCAGACCAAATAAGGATCCTGTAGGAGTTGAAGCCAATCGTCGCTCCCCGTCCATCTCCTGTTGCCGGTCTGCCGGAGTCCCTCATGACGTCACGTGCTGTCGCCACCAACTTAATGCAGGTCCGTGTAATAAAGACACCGCCAACTTCGTGCGTGTCTCATCGTCGTTGACGTCGGCGACATTGAAGAACATTTCCATGGCGAACAGCCACCCACTCAGCGTGGTGTGTTTCTCCAGGGGGTTGAACGGCGGGGGCATGGCAGGTTTTATCTTCACAACTGCCCGTCGCTCGCTCGAACTGTCGTCACGTGTCGCTGACTTCACCTGCGGTTGATGCGCGCTCGCACTATCTTCGTCCACGGTGACAGGCGACTCCTGACGCGTCGCACCACGCGTCTCACGACGGCTCACGTTCTCTTTCAACGCAGCGAGCCCGAGGGCCATGGCCTCCATCTTCGCCATCATTTCGTCAACCTTCGTTGTCAGTACGGATGCGCTTGTTATCGCCTCTGACAACTCAGCTATTTGCTCGGGAGTCATAACTCTAGTACTACTGCGAGGAGGGCTATTGACCATGAATTACCCTTACTAGCTAACGCCACTAAAGACACTACGGGCACCTGCAGCGTTAGAGACGTGGAGCACACATGACAAAGTCGGCGGAACTGAAGAAGTTCCTGCACGACCGCTGGATAGCTCCTGTCTCCTAACGTGCGAGGTCCCTCTAAAAACTACCTCACTACGGAAGCCAAAATGGACAGGAACGTAGCTCTGATACCAGCTGTTATGATCATCTTCGGATAGGAGTTGAGTAATGCAATAGTGAGGTCGTGATTAAAGTGTGTCGGGTACAAATGAAGCACAGGGCTAAATACATGCACAGCTAGCCTAGCAAGAGAGCCTCAAGGAAGGCCACGAAACACACGCGAGGTGGTTCGGGGCACCTTGGGACTCGGAAGTGTCGGATGCGACGCCGCGTGCAGGCTTGGGGTCTCGAACGTAGTTCGAATCTGAATTGACGGGCCGAGCCTGGACTTCCGAAAGTCAGGGCTGTACTCGATGTTAGCGAGGCTTGATAAGGAAAAGGAATTTTCCGTACATGTTAGGTTTGACGTCATTTAGAGGTACAGTACAGTTGCTCAAGCTTTCAAAACGGTAGAAGATCTTTGGATGACCTTTTACTGCACCTATTACCGTAATCCCCCGTATATAACACCCTATGGTGTATATAAAAATTCACTAAAAAAATGACTGGGTGTTAACAGTGGCCCGGAAAAATATAGTGCCCATGTGTTATGTAAAATGCAATTTGAATTTGAGAGTTGTTGAAAGTACATCAAAAGACTTAAGCGTTTCTGAAGTGTAACACTACACTCGAGGAAGATTGCAAGGGGTACGCGAGTCAACGGAGGTTACACGAGGGGGCGGACAAAGAACACGAAGGGTTTGGGACTCAAAGGGTCGCAACTGGAGGTTGCGACTGACCGTTACAACAGCACGGATGGTAACCGAAGCGACAATCGAGTCGCTGTACGACTCGATAAACCGCTACTGCAACTGTACTCTACAACTGTTTCTTATCTTCTATATATTGCTGTATGTTTGCCTTTTTATCATCACTTGTTCTCACATACTAGTACAAGGGTTCAACTGCCTCAACTTCCGCTGCACTACCCCAAGTCTTTACAGTTGGGACTTAGTCTCTGGAAAGATCCCAAGGGCTTTTCTCAGCCCAACATGGTATGAGAGCTGGTCAGAGACCAAACTCCCAGCAACTACGTTCTATCACCAACCTGCAACTCAACTCAATTCAACGACTTCATTGATTGCAAGACATGGACAGCAAGGGCAAGAAAGTCTCTACGGGCTCACCCAGCGGCCAAGAAACTCAACACGGCAACTCTGGTCTGCACACCTCAGGACTGCAGACAGAGACCGGGACTGCTCAAGAAACAACGGGAAGAGTACCAGAGATGGTTACTCCATCTCCCTCTTCAAGCGTGGACCCCAACCTTATGGAAAGGTTCTTCAGCTTCATGTCGCACTTCGACCAGCAGCAGCAGACAAGAACACCTGCGCATTCAACACAGAGCAATGGAGGAAACATGGGATTAGCGCCGATGAGCCTCGACAACTCATCCTTCGGGCGACACAACCAAGCGCCTACCTTTGCGCCGTATCATTCTTCACCGGGGACGTTCGAGTTCATGCCGCCCCGCGCCCAACCAACAGCAGCTGCATCACAACAAACACCAAACGAGATTCTCAGTCTTCAGGCTCAATTCTCACACGTTATTAAGTTACAAACATCCTCACCGTTCAACGGACACGACTTCTTTACCTGGAGCTTCGAGTTCGAGCTGCTGATGGAGGCCGCGCATCTTCTGGGATACTTCAACGGGTCCCTGCCATTTCCAAGCAACGGCACTGGAAAGGAGCAAGAGATCTTCACGTATCAGTCGCTGCTGGCGTATACAGTCCTCCTGCGGAACCTGTCACCACAAGAACAGCAGAGCATCAGAACATATCGGAGTTATGGGAACTCCGCGGAACTCGCATGGCATCATCTCAAGTGCCTTTATCAAGCAAACGACAGCGTGACACAAGCAGACTCATGCAACAACTGACAACAATACAGATGAAGACCGGGGAAAAGGCAATGCAATATATGAGTCGATGCCAGACTCTCCGCGACCGCCTGCTTCGGTGCGGAGGAACAATCACTGAAGAAAGCTTCGTGACACTTGTCCTCGCCGGCTCGGGCCAGAATGGAGAACCACACGATCACTCTTCGCGCCCACGGAAGAATTTCGGAGATGCACCTCTGCGCCGAGCTTCACGCTGAACAACAGGAGATGGACCTGTTCGAAGAAAGGCAACCAAGGAAGCAGCAGCAGTTAGTCTTCTACACTCAACGAAGAAACGACAACACCTACAATCGACGCAGCAAGCAAGAGCGCGACAACAGAGGACTACCTTTGTGCCGCCGTTCTGCCACAACTGTCAGACTTCCGGGCACTCCAAGGTCAACTGCAACCGCCCTCGGCGTTTACCGTCCAGCAAACCCACAAGTTGCTTCAACCCAAGCAAGTCCCCCAAGGCGCTCTTCAACATCTGCACAACAGACACCAAACATTATCAATTGCATGGTACACATCGACAACTGTGCACCCGGCTCACCACCCACTTACGCGCCAGACGAAGAAGAGCTCCCGCCACCACGCTCACAAGGACTTCAAGTCAATCCGACGTACGCTGCGGTCGCCAACGCCGAACCAACCGGACGAAACACCTGGTTCCTGGACAGCTGCTGCGGTCAACACATGTGCTCCTCGGGACGCTTCGTGCAACAGGAGAAACGGCTCAACCGCGACGTCGTCATCACCGTCGCCAACAACGAAAACCTGAAGACAAACAGACAAGGCGTGGTTCAGTTACAATCCATGGAGACAAACGTAATACTTCAGCTCAACAAAGTACTCATCGTCGACAACTTGGGATACAACCTACTAAGCGTAAGCCAACTAATGGCCAAGGGGATTCACCTGGAGTGCGACTCCTTCTCCAACGAGTTCCGGCTTTACCACGGGAAGGGCGGCCTCTTCATAGGTCGTGCCCTCCTGAAGTCCGGTGTCTTCGTGTTGGACTTTGTCCCCGACCGCGGTACTGCCGACAGCGACGGTATCGTATCGTTCGCCGCCTGGACACACCCGCCGGATCTTGATCCCGACTTCGACAGTGACGGCTTCTGGCACTCCAACACCATACCTGCAGCAGAAAGAACACGAGCATTAGCAGTTATCAGACAAGAACGGCAAGTACCAACAAGCGTCCAGTCCCAACCATCACCTGCAGTAGCAGCAGCAGGACCAAGCCGAGTACCACCACCGGCAGTCCGAGGACCGCCAACCGAAGCAGATCAACTTATGCCCATCACACGAGAAGTCTGTCGAAGTCCCGCCACAGTCGTCGCATTCTTCTCCAACGCCGACATATACCACCGCTCACCCGGCCATCGCGCTCCCGACGACATCTGGCACCAACGCCTCGGGCACCCTGCAAATAGTACAATACTACAAACCATCCAAGCCGAAGTGTTAGAACGCAACGCCCTCCTAACAACGAACGGCCAAGAACTTCGACGACCTCGCGCACGGTGCTTCACGTGCCCCGACGGTTTTTCGAGGCAGGATCCCCGCTGCTGCTGCTTAGCTGAGCGCGGTCGAGTGAGAAAAGCTCTGATACCAAGTGTGACAGGATCAAATGTGTCGAGGAAAGGTTGCACTATCGATCAGTACAAGGCGCTTTTATACTTCCAAAGTACATCAGGTAACCAGGTTTATCTTATCCTAAGGGAATAGACCCTTCTAGAAGATAGAATCACCCTGCGTATAGCCACGCGAGGCTATTGGCTTTAAGGGATTACGGCAGGATTACGCTAGATATAGCGCACCAGTAAATCCCAAGCCTGGTCGGTGATGTAATTATAATAGCAGGATAAACCAAAGGTGAATGCAAAATGGAGAAGAGGAAACCAAATGAGATGAGATAAAAAGAGAAATGAAAATAGGAAAAAGGGACAAGTGGTGTAACGGGGTCGTACTCTCACACCCGGCTGGCCACATTTATAACACCTGCCATAAAATCTGTTATCTGTCATCTGTTAATGGATAGGTAACTATTCTACCCTCGAAAACGACTTCCCTCCCGAAAATTCGTCCTCGGCCATACATTGTTCTCGTCTCACGCCTCTGTGACCTGCTGCACCTCCAGGAACGTCGCCAGGCGGCGAATGCGAATTGCGCGCTGGACCTTCGATTTCAGCCCTATGATGTATCGACCTGTCTTCTCCGTCTCGTGTAGATCGTCGATTTCGTCGCAGATGGCGAGGAAAGATGACGTGTACTCCAGCAAAGAACCTAGTTGACGCCATCCGTGCAGCTTCACACGAGCGTTTTCACATGCGGATACATGCTCGAAGCGTCGGCGAAGCAGTGCACCCCACTGTTGCCAGGTGAGGATCTCAGGCAGACCAAATAAGGATCCTGTAGGAGTTGAAGCCAATCGTCGCTCCCCGTCCATCTCCTGTTGCCGGTCTGCCGGAGTCCCTCATGACGTCACGTGCTGTCGCCACCAACTTAATGCAGGTCCGTGTAATAAAGACACCGCCAACTTCGTGCGTGTCTCATCGTCGTTGACGTCGGCGACATTGAAGAACATTTCCATGGCGAACAGCCACCCACTCAGCGTGGTGTGTTTCTCCAGGGGGTTGAACGGCGGGGGCATGGCAGGTTTTATCTTCACAACTGCCCGTCGCTCGCTCGAACTGTCGTCACGTGTCGCTGACTTCACCTGCGGTTGATGCGCGCTCGCACTATCTTCGTCCACGGTGACAGGCGACTCCTGACGCGTCGCACCACGCGTCTCACGACGGCTCACGTTCTCTTTCAACGCAGCGAGCCCGAGGGCCATGGCCTCCATCTTCGCCATCATTTCGTCAACCTTCGTTGTCAGTACGGATGCGCTTGTTATCGCCTCTGACAACTCAGCTATTTGCTCGGGAGTCATAACTCTAGTACTACTGCGAGGAGGGCTATTGACCATGAATTACCCTTACTAGCTAACGCCACTAAAGACACTACGGGCACCTGCAGCGTTAGAGACGTGGAGCACACATGACAAAGTCGGCGGAACTGAAGAAGTTCCTGCACGACCGCTGGATAGCTCCTGTCTCCTAACGTGCGAGGTCCCTCTAAAAACTACCTCACTACGGAAGCCAAAATGGACAGGAACGTAGCTCTGATACCAGCTGTTATGATCATCTTCGGATAGGAGTTGAGTAATGCAATAGTGAGGTCGTGATTAAAGTGTGTCGGGTACAAATGAAGCACAGGGCTAAATACATGCACAGCTAGCCTAGCAAGAGAGCCTCAAGGAAGGCCACGAAACACACGCGAGGTGGTTCGGGGCACCTTGGGACTCGGAAGTGTCGGATGCGACGCCGCGTGCAGGCTTGGGGTCTCGAACGTAGTTCGAATCTGAATTGACGGGCCGAGCCTGGACTTCCGAAAGTCAGGGCTGTACTCGATGTTAGCGAGGCTTGATAAGGAAAAGGAATTTTCCGTACATGTTAGGTTTGACGTCATTTAGAGGTACAGTACAGTTGCTCAAGCTTTCAAAACGGTAGAAGATCTTTGGATGACCTTTTACTGCACCTATTACCGTAATCCCCCGTATATAACACCCTATGGTGTATATAAAAATTCACTAAAAAAATGACTGGGTGTTAACAGTGGCCCGGAAAAATATAGTGCCCATGTGTTATGTAAAATGCAATTTGAATTTGAGAGTTGTTGAAAGTACATCAAAAGACTTAAGCGTTTCTGAAGTGTAACACTACACTCGAGGAAGATTGCAAGGGGTACGCGAGTCAACGGAGGTTACACGAGGGGGCGGACAAAGAACACGAAGGGTTTGGGACTCAAAGGGTCGCAACTGGAGGTTGCGACTGACCGTTACAACAGCACGGATGGTAACCGAAGCGACAATCGAGTCGCTGTACGACTCGATAAACCGCTACTGCAACTGTACTCTACAACTGTTTCTTATCTTCTATATATTGCTGTATGTTTGCCTTTTTATCATCACTTGTTCTCACATACTAGTACAAGGGTTCAACTGCCTCAACTTCCGCTGCACTACCCCAAGTCTTTACAGTTGGGACTTAGTCTCTGGAAAGATCCCAAGGGCTTTTCTCAGCCCAACATGGTATGAGAGCTGGTCAGAGACCAAACTCCCAGCAACTACGTTCTATCACCAACCTGCAACTCAACTCAATTCAACGACTTCATTGATTGCAAGACATGGACAGCAAGGGCAAGAAAGTCTCTACGGGCTCACCCAGCGGCCAAGAAACTCAACACGGCAACTCTGGTCTGCACACCTCAGGACTGCAGACAGAGACCGGGACTGCTCAAGAAACAACGGGAAGAGTACCAGAGATGGTTACTCCATCTCCCTCTTCAAGCGTGGACCCCAACCTTATGGAAAGGTTCTTCAGCTTCATGTCGCACTTCGACCAGCAGCAGCAGACAAGAACACCTGCGCATTCAACACAGAGCAATGGAGGAAACATGGGATTAGCGCCGATGAGCCTCGACAACTCATCCTTCGGGCGACACAACCAAGCGCCTACCTTTGCGCCGTATCATTCTTCACCGGGGACGTTCGAGTTCATGCCGCCCCGCGCCCAACCAACAGCAGCTGCATCACAACAAACACCAAACGAGATTCTCAGTCTTCAGGCTCAATTCTCACACGTTATTAAGTTACAAACATCCTCACCGTTCAACGGACACGACTTCTTTACCTGGAGCTTCGAGTTCGAGCTGCTGATGGAGGCCGCGCATCTTCTGGGATACTTCAACGGGTCCCTGCCATTTCCAAGCAACGGCACTGGAAAGGAGCAAGAGATCTTCACGTATCAGTCGCTGCTGGCGTATACAGTCCTCCTGCGGAACCTGTCACCACAAGAACAGCAGAGCATCAGAACATATCGGAGTTATGGGAACTCCGCGGAACTCGCATGGCATCATCTCAAGTGCCTTTATCAAGCAAACGACAGCGTGACACAAAGCAGACTCATGCAACAACTGACAACAATACAGATGAAGACCGGGGAAAAGGCAATGCAATATATGAGTCGATGCCAGACTCTCCGCGACCGCCTGCTTCGGTGCGGAGGAACAATCACTGAAGAAAGCTTCGTGACACTTGTCCTCGCCGGGCTCGGGCCAGAATGGAGAACCACACGATCACTTCTTCGCGCCCACGGAAGAATTTCGGAGATGCACCTCTGCGCCGAGCTTCACGCTGAACAACAGGAGATGGACCTGTTCGAAGAAAGGCAACCAAGGAAGCAGCAGCAGTTAGTCTTCTACACTCAACGAAGAAACGACAACACCTACAATCGACGCAGCAAGCAAGAGCGCGACAACAGAGGGACTACCTTTGTGCCGCCGTTCTGCCACAACTGTCAGACTTCCGGGCACTCCAAGGTCAACTGCAACCGCCCTCGCGTTTACCGTCCAGCAAACCCACAAGTTGCTTCAACCCAAGCAAGTCCCCCAAGGCGCTCTTCAACATCTGCACAACAGACACCAAACATTATCAATTGCATGGTACACATCGACAACTGTGCACCCGGCTCACCACCCACTTACGCGCCAGACGAAGAAGAGCTCCCGCCACCACGCTCACAAGGACTTCAAGTCAATCCGACGTACGCTGCGGTCGCCAACGCCGAACCAACC